>CM052219.1:13014246-13255706 GCA_028454225.1 Lasioglossum leucozonium
ACTCTCTCTCTCTCTCTCTCTCTCTCTCTCTCTCTCTCTCTCTCTCGTACGATCCGGAACCGAGGGAAACTGTCAAAGGTACAGGTTCGCGTCGAGCCCGCGTTCACTATCAAACGGTCTATCGATCCGGTCGCGAGGCACGCGCGCGTTCTCGGCTCCGCTCCGCTTCGACGCGAATCGATTATTCGCGGACTTATTGGGGAGCAATGATCCAGCTGGCGAAACGTTGCACACGCTGCAACGGCCTGCAACTCGCCCGGAAGAATTATGCGAGCTGCAAGGAGGGCCGCGCGTCCCCGAGGCGCCGATAATTCGACGAAAACCACGAGCCACTTCGCGCGCGAGCCTGATTGAATTTGGATCAATACCCAACTCGTGACGCTAGAATTAATTGCATTTTATAACGAGCAATCTGGCGAGCTCTAAAAATGGCTGGTATTTGTCGCCTCGTACAAATGACGTCGCAGAATTTATATAGATTTTCTGTGATTTTTATTGTACGTGCTTGCATACAAGAAATGTGTATAAAGCGTCATTGTAATTTCAAACCAGAAACCGGTCAGTTGATCGGCGGTGGTAGAGGTTTAGCGTTAATGGATTTGTTGCATCGAAGGTCCATCCGAAACGTTGATGGTCCGAGGCATCGTTGAACGACGGGTTTTCCGTTTCAATCGTGGAAACAAGAAGATTCAAAGTCACGGCCTCGCGCGGATTCCGCGCTAACGAAGGCGAGATAATATTCGTTTGCTCGCAGCCACGGAAACGACACTCGTCGCGCAGCGGTGTTCTTTTTCGTTCTCGTCAACGAAACGCGAACCACAACCACGCCACACGTGTTCCTAGGCATCCGGCTCGTGTAACGCAGGTGCCCCTCGTCCGGCCAAGGCTTTCCCTTTAGCAGCTAGACAGAGCATGCTCGAAAACGATTATTAGACTGCTGATCTTCAAGCAAAATCAAAATTTTCGTCTCCGAATTGTACGGAACAGGATACAAACATTTTTTATGCATTCAAAATTGTATACAGTCGAAAATAGTATATTGTTGGATTCCGGGTAACGGAGTTAACACGTGTTTTTAAAATCGTAGATAGTTTATTAACAAGAACCTTGGCGTGGTGTTCAATATTACTCGACGATAAACTCTCCAAATCGTACAAGCTTCTACTACCTTGTCGGAGAAAAACAGTGCTATTTATGTATTCGCATCTTTTTGGAATGTCTAGGAAGGGAGTGGAAAAGGGTGAGAGGTCCAAGGGTTTGTTTAGCCCTAGTGACTCAGGAGTCTGAGTTAACATATCTAATCGGTATGCGTAAGCATCGGGTATCGTGAGTCGGGTATACAACAATATTAAGGTCCTTCAATTTTTTCAAGATAGTTACCAAGTATGTGGTTAGGAAATATTGTGAAGCTATTCGTACTTCTCCTCGAGGAAAATGCTGATTTTTCTTCAAGCAAGAAGTTTCTCGAGAGCGACAAGAGACTTCCACAAGTTCGGACGAATCTGTTACATTAATGTGGAGGTAAATTCTGAAGAATTCGTGTTCGCAAGTTATCCGGGATCCTTTTAGGCGAGTTACGTGCAAATCTGTCGAGGATGAGCGTGCCCGAGGCTCGTGGTCCCGTCGGGCTCCCGAAACGACGGGCCAATTACCAATATCTGACCCTGTAATTAGGTTCGCGCTGCTGGTAATATCGTTACCCGGTAAGCGTTGCAATTTCCCCGTGGCCGTTTCCGTCCTCTCCGACCCGGGCCGCCGATTTCAAGAAAACACCGCGAAACCAAGACTCCCTCCCTCTCTCTCTTTCTCTCTTGAGTTGCCTAATGTTCTTGTTTGCCCCACGGGGCAACTGAACCTATGACTTACTAGTTTCTTTTCGCGAAACCTTGATCCCCCAGGAAATTTCTGTGTTCGGGAAGAACGCGTTGATTTAGTGGAGAGGCGGATCCTCTTCTCCACCCACGTTCCTTTTTGCTGCGGACTCGCGATCGATCGGTCTGCTTCTCAGCCAAATAGCCAGCCGGTTCCAATCGGGTTCGCCGGAAGGTTGGAACGAAACTTCCTCCGGGATGTGTTTACGAAAAGCTGCCGGAGCTTTCTCGCGATCGTTCATCGACGTCTATCGGTTGCCTGGCAGAGTAAGGTCTGCCGGACGAGAAACAGAGATCCGTCGTCTCTGACCCACATCGGGCGTCGGTTCGTCGACTACTCCGAAGTTCTATCTCTCTATACGTTCACGTAACTGCATACAATTTAATAAAACCTATTGCTTCGATTTCTCTACGAAATTGTATCATTCGGTTGATTCGCATTCGACGAAGAGCGTACTCAATCATCGATAGGCACGATATACCAGAAGGAAGTTTGAAAATCTTATTTAAAGTAGCAATTACTAAAAACGTCGTCTAAACGAACTGTGGTTGCTAGAAAATACAGACAGCAGCCTCAAAAAAAGATAGAATTTTCTTCCAATCGTGGACTTCTTACCCCTTGCCGTATTTTAACGAGTCAGACTCGCGATGAAGATTTTAAACAAAGTCTAACAAACACGAATGTTACGCCTTTCTTTTTAGATGAAATAAAATTTGATTTGCTTGCAATCAATATTTCACCATTAAAATCCACGTAGCGATACAAAAAATATATTCTTTCTTTTCTCTTCTATTTTTGGGGATGAAGACATTTTTAATCACTGTAATCGCAATGAAAATAGTACGACAAGGGGTTAAGAACATTGCCGAAGAGCGTCCACAGCGATGATTGTCTAAGTCTGAACGCTAAAATCGTCTTAGAGAAGTAGAACTTGGATTGCTGGAAACTATGACGTCGATTTTCCCTAAATAACGGAGCCCCGAGACCTCTTAAGATAGTTGAAGAGCAAGCTTTGGCAAGTGTGTAACATAGATCGATTTGTTTTTTTTTCCAGTGGCGTGGCAGTGTCCTGCGGGGAGTGCAGCAGCAGCGGTACCAGCGACATCACGGAGCCTGGTTCCCCGTGTAGCACGAGCAGCGACGAGGGGGTAGCGATACGTGGCGCCTCAGCCAGTCCACTTCCGTCTCTACCCAAGCTGGCGCCGTCCTCGCAGATCGGCACCAGGCCCCAGTGGCCCTGGACCCCGCCGTTGGCAGCCACCGCGTGCTCGACCTACAAGAGGCTGAAAGGCGAGCCCGAGGCCGGCGCTATACCGAGGTCCGGGGCTGCGGATCCCAGCTTCAGAGGAACCAGCAAGTCTAGCATCACCAAGCCGATCGCCGGGCACCATCATCACGAGACCCAGGGGAAGATCACCGAGTACTTTAAGACTCAGATCAAGCCGCAACAGTCCAAGGTAACGTCCTCATTCGACAATGTCCCCTTCGATAAACATTCTAAGATGAGCGTGTCCAAGAATCTAAAAACGAGGATGTCGATAAAGGGTCGATTTCAATGAAACTTCTGTGAGAGGTAGTTGTTCAAAAAACAGAAAACTCCTTCAACACCCTGAAATGGGCGGTTCCTGAGGTAATTTCAAGCGACATTTTGTAAAAGGAAAATGTCGCTCCAATTAACCTCGGGAACCACCCATTTCTGGGTGTTGAAGAAGTTTCGAGACACCCTGTATATTTCATCGGATATCCGAGTAGCTAAACGAGCAGCCTGATAATGCCCAAAATCCCGAGTTTGCCGATAAGCATCGCTCCCAGTGTATGCTTCGAGCGAACAGTAGAGGATGATGATTTACGCGTGGGTCCGCAGATCAAGAAGAGCAGCGAGGCGATGTCGGTGCTGATCGCGAAGAACTCGTCGGAGTTCAGGAGGCCACCTACGGTGCAGAGGAACAAGGGAGGCCTGGCGAAGTATCTGGGCACCGTATCGCCGAACGGCCGAGGCAACGTATCCAGCAACGACTGGGAAGTACGGACATTGACGATGTCGCCGCCGCCGACGAAGAAGACGCCACCGGTAATCGTTCCGCGGACCAATGGTAAGATGGACAAGAAGTTACCGAAACCGGTGCCCAGTCTGCCCATCTCGAATGACGTATTGAAGAACATACCGAGCTGCAAGATCTCGTCGATTAGGTAGGTGATGGTTCGACTAGGGACGCCGAGTTACGGGACTCCGGTAAAACGGTCGCTTCGTCTAGCTCGTTGCGAACCGATATCCGGAACTGTATCAAATCACTGTCATCGATCGAGGTACGGAAAACCTATGAGCATACAAGTTCGTCTCAATTTCACTAATAATATTCTGTCACGTTGAACGACACTTCGTATACTTATAATTTCTCGTATATAATTTTCGTTTTCTCGTGTTTTTTGTTCTGAGATTCGTACTTTTCCTTCACGATACATATTTACTATCGTGAGAGAATATATTATACATCTCTGCCAACCAAGGGGGCAGCGGTGAGTCGAACGAACAGACCGAAACCTCTAATTCAGTTCCCTGCTGCCGTGTAGGTTGACGTCGTCGGTCGAGGCGAGCCCGAACCCGAAGACGGTGTCGCAACAGTCGACGCCGACGCCGGCTACCGCCACCGAGACGACGACGCTGGACTTCAAGGGCTGCATCCTCGCGAAGCCGCACGTCAACGAGAACAACAACCTGACGAATGGCTGCGCCGCGGGAATCCTGGGATCGTTGAGGTCTCAGGGTGGTCAGGATCTGTTGTCGAGGCTGCAGGTACCCGAGGACACCGAGGCCAAGGTGACGCAGGTTGTGCCAGCGGACGAGGACGACGTCGAGGAAGAGGAAGAGGATTCGCGGAGCAGCGAGTCGAGGAGCAGCGAATCCAGAAGCTGCGAGTCGAGGAGCAGCGAGTCCAAGCCACCGTTGTCGCCGATACTCTCGGCGCCGACCACTATACGGTTTCCAGCTAGGGAGCCGGAGAAAGACAGGCAACAAACCACTGACAGCGGGATCTGTCGATGGGATAAATGCGAGGAGAGTTTCGAGTCCAGCGGAGAACTCCTGGAGCATTTACAGGTGCGGATAACACGGAGAAAAGTGCCACGGATTAGAAACGAAAGCTCAAGGTCGCGTTCATATAGCAAAGTGAAATATAAAAGAACTGATTATTAGTTTAGTTTCCTTTGAAATATTTTCTGATATCACGAGTAGATTACGAATAAATTCAAGTAACTCGCCCGGTATAAGAATCGTCTACTGTGGCGAGATGACAAGAAGGCCCCGGCGCAAGACTTGCGTCCACACTCTACCTAACCCAGACCTTCCCCCCTGCGTTTCGTCTCTGTCGTGCACGTGTTCAGTACTGTCAGAGAGGGGAGGGAGTGGTGGTGGTCATTTTTCCCCTCAATTCGTGATTCCGGCAACAGTGCTGCTAGAAACCTTCTTATTGTCTCACCACGATACTGGCTACCGACACAGAAAATTGACAGCGTAAGAAAAACGAGTTTGCATCGAGCTGCTCAGCTCTCCGAGCAACACCTTATTGCTGGTGACCTCGAGATTTCGTAATTGACATCTGCTACCGCGTTTTTCGGGTGCATTCGGCGTTTTCACTCCGTGTGCGCTCTCTGCGTTCATTAGGTCCGTCGCTTCGTGCCGGCAGACGAAAGAAACTGATCGAAAAATTTTGTCGCAGGCGGCGCACATCAACACGCAGACGGGCGGCGACAACTTCGTCTGCCAATGGCAAGGCTGCAAGGTGCAAGGGAGGAGTTCCTGCTCGAGAAGATGGCTGGAGCGACACGTGTTGTCACACGGTGGCAACAAACCGTTCCGGTGCATCGTGGATGGTTGCGGAAGCAGGTTCAGCTCTCAGGTATAGAGTTGTATCTCGGTTACCACTCGCGGTATTCCCAGCGAATGTTCTTCAAAGTGCGCGAAATCGGTCTTCACACGCGAGTACCATGTTTACTGTGAATTGTTGTTGAATCGTTCGTCGGAGCTCACGTCGAGCAAAAACATACACAAACAGGATTTCGGTTTCCTCCTCGTGTTTACGCCGAACTCATGGATAATCGGACACTACCAACGCACGAACTAATCCTGTTTTTTCTCCTCCCATAAGCGTCCAATTGGCAACGCTAGAGGACGATGTTCCTCTGTGTTGCTGGCGCGCAAGACGTTCAGTAACGTATCAACGGTTTGAATCAGACACCAAGAAGACTGTTGCCCGTGGTTCTAGTCTCTGGTGTAGTGTCTGATTCACGTCCCCGGACGCGTAAGGCAAACATTCGCCTCGATCAGAGGCATAAAAATGATCACCGGACACATCCGCGTTAGTCCGCTCGTCTGAATATCCTTCATCGGTCTCCCGACTCGCGACGAAGGCTCTTCGAACGACGTGTATCGTCTACACCGTCGCCGTATGGTCGAGGCAATCGCCTCCCGACTGCCTCGGTCAGACTGTTGCTTCGGAAGACGGGCATTTTCCAGGGACAGCTCTTCAACAACTGTCCGCCCGCGATCGTTGCCCATCACCTCGCGCACAACCTCTCGTCGATCTGTCTCTGGGGTGTTTCTGGTCGTCTATTATCCTCGCGTTGGAAACGATTCTTGCGCACTATTACGAACAGAGCCGGTACCATTGGTGTTGTAGTCCATCGCAGTCCGTGCACAGGTTGGATTACAGCGGAATCGCTTCGATTCGATAAAATTGTTGCCTCTCGGACGATGTGTCGTCGGGTCCGGACCGGCTATCCCTGGAAGGTGCCAAAATTTAGTATATTGACGGCGGATCTCCGATTTTCAGACCGCCCTCGAGAGGCACGTGAATGGACACTTCAGTCAGCCAGAGACTAGCAACAATTCTGGACGGCGGAGCTGCGAGAGCGGTGGCAAGCTGGTCAGAAGAAACGGGAAACGGCTCAGATACAGGCGACAACCTTGGTCGGGTGAGTAGCGAGTGTTCTTCAGGGTTCCTAAATCGTTGCACGGGAACGTGGAACATGCTTCAATCAACGATAATTCTGTGCACGTTTCAGCGAGACTGTTCGACTACTTCGACTCGGGAGTGATGGAGGGTCTTCAGCACAGGTTGCTACAGCTGGCGAAGTCGAGGACGCAAGGTAACCTCGCCGAGACACCAGGAAACTCGATGGCCCTAACTAGTCAAGTAAGCGAACCTCCATAAATTTAAGCACAGTCTTCATACCCCTAAGATCATTGCGCTGAAATTAACTCTCTCTGGTTTGCAGGTTTTAGCTCGGAGAGTGGAAATGGACGGAAAGACTAAAGTGCTGTTGCGGTGGTACCCTCCAGACATGTGAGTATTCGAAGTAGTTTCGCAATCGTGCTACTATTGGCAGCTCAACAGCTGGACAACGACACGATTGAACGTAAAATTTTCTTTCTAGCGAGCCGGACGAGTGGGTGCTCGAGTCCGAGGTGCGTCCCACGAAGAACGTTGAAATCCGGAAGGCGGCGTCAGCGAACCCGGAAGAGGTCAGCGTGGCTTTGTACTCGGCGATAAGCGGCGGTACACCACCAACGACGCGGACGAAGCAACGCCGGAAACCGGTCAAGAACTCGTGATAATGCCGGCCGCGGTGATCGAGGACAAGTGTGAGACGAAGCAGCGACGACTAAGCCAGAATTAGGGACGAGTCCTGTATCAGGACGATTGTGCTTCCTGGTCTGTGTAGAATGAAGAAAAGGAGAGAGAGAGAGGAGAGGGGAGAAAGGGAAAGGAGAGGAAACCTGACGAGGGATTCCGGAGCCTGAACGTGTCCAGAAGAACGAACGAACGACCGGCGTTAGAAGTGTTCCATCGGCTTGATAGAGCGGATCGGTAGACGAGAGTGAACGGATCGGCAGACGAGTCCAAGGCGAAGATTACAGAAGACACAGATCGGAGGATACACACGGATCCGCGACGCTCCTTTTAATAGATGGCATCGCGGATAGAATCGGATCGGATCGGAAAGGGACGAATAAAACGGCGGACACCGAGGAGCGAAGGAGGAACAATACATTCTAATTTATTTAGCCTAAAAATCGATCAGGACGATCGTTAGGTAAATATAATAGTAGTCGTGCGTAGCGATGAAACGAAGGATATTCTTGTTGCCTGTCGATATCGTAAATCTCCATACGTTTGGGGTCGATTCCTGCCTGTTCCGCGAGCGTTCTGCCTTCGAGATTCAGAGAGAAAGGAAGAGGAAGAGGAACAGGACGCTCGTCGGATACGGAAGAGCTGGGCTTGGGCCTCGAAAGTGCCTCACCGTGGATACGTTTTATATCGTTGACCGCCGTGCGCGAAGACCAATGATCGGAGACGGGTGGACAAGTTGAATTTAATAATGGAATTTAGAGAGGAGAGAGAGCGAGTGTGAGATTTCAACCGTGACCATAATACTAAAGAGGTAAGCAGAAGCGAACAAAAAAGTAATAAGGGAGAAAAAAAAATAAATGAAAACTGTTAAACGTTAGTTAACGCGTGTGGTATAAGGAGATAATCACTCTGGTGGCCTTAGGAATCAATTAATATCTAGCTGCGGCCCCCTTGGCGCTTCCGGGCCCTGTTCTAAGCACCCCGCGACAGAAGCCAACGAGATAAGGGGCGACGATACACGGGGGGCGTGAAACGCGAACATTTTCGACTCATCCTTAGACCCTCGAGACCAACTTTCGAAAGGAGATGCATCTACCTCGATCTTCGGCTCGGTAGAAATTCGCGCTGGCCGTTGTCACGCGCACCAGACAGGGGGAGCATAAACCAGGAAAGGAACAAATAAAAAGAGATGGAGAGACAGGGCAAGAGATGCGATAAGGTTCGTCGGTAGACATCGAGAATCTCGGCGAGGACACCGCTCGGATGACCAGCCATCGGGATTTCTATCGAGATCTATCCGTATTAGCTTTTTGGAAGGACGATGTACAAAAAAAAACGAGTTTAAAGGAAAAGAAAAAACGCAAAGAAAAAAGTAAAAATGCCCGGGACCTGGCGACACACGCGTCTCTGGTCTCGATAGCCGCCTATTTTTTACGAGGACGACCCACGCGCAGACAAGAGAAGAGAAAAATAAAAAAATTGTTTCTTTCCAATTTTATTACCCCCTCTCTCGTTCTTCTATCTTTCGAGTCGGGCGTCTCGAGATGTCGTCGCCGATGAAGCAGCAATCTCCGGATCGAGTTTCCGACCGTTTTTCATTTTTCGCCATCGTTCTCATCGAATTACCGAGATGATCGACCGATACACACTGCCTCAGTTTTCGAACAATTCCAACACAGCGAGCCAGCAGAACAGCAGAACACGCGTCCAGCAGATCGGAAGCGGATCGGATCGGATCGGCGAGTCCGTTTTGCTCTCTGTACAGCGGGGATGGAAAACACGACGATGGCTGTGCGACATTTTCCACGGAGTTTGGGGATCTATACGAACAACAAGAATGAAGAAATAAGGGGAGGGAGGAGAGCAAAAGAGGTAGAGTAGAGGAGGAGGAGGAGGAGGAGGAGATGCAAGAAGATGAAGCGAAACTCTGACCGACGAAGAGGAGCGACAGGAGGGTAGACTCGCGCGCAGAAGATGGATCCGCGTCGAGTCTTGCTATTTTTCGTAGATCAAGTAGACAGGGATCCGAGATCGTAGGAGTATTATTTCTCGCGTCGCGGACGACTACTTCTGGCATCGTGGAACAATGTGATCGCGCACGTGTACACATTAACATATATTCTAGTGGATACGAAAACAGAAACAAAAAAAAAAAAAGAGAGCGAGCGAGGAGAGAAAGCGAGAAAGAGTTAGAGGATACGTGTTGTCGATGACGTGTTGTGTGTGGCTAAGCACGGCGAGAGAATGTGTACAGAGATTGAGAGTGAGAGATAGTTGGAGCACACACGGACGGAAACACACCCTACACACACCAGCTAAGAAACACTGCCAATACGATTGTAATTAAGAACTCTAGGCTAATTGATCGATTAATTATTCTTACTATTATTATTACGATTATACGTGTAATCCGATAGATCTCTAGCTGCCGCGGACGTACGAGAGAGGCGCGCGTCCCGCTCGTGTTCTTCGACAGCACTCGTCAAAGTTCATTTTGTAAACCACACGACAAGACACGCGGGACGCGGTCAACAAACAGCGTGTATGTACATAGTTAGTCGAAATTTTTGTCGATGCATCGCCCGCGGGCGATGTCAGCCTATCAGCTTGCGACTTCAAGCGGAAGAATGATTGTTCTTTTGGATCCGGAGGCCACTCGTGTTCGGGGAGTACTACCACCGCACCCGCATTCGCAGGAACCTCTGGACAAGCTTTGCTTTATTCGATCGATGCACTGAAGCACACAGTACATAATTATTTGTAACGTGGTAGCACTAAAATCTTAATAGTACGTAAAATCAAAATAGTCTGCATCAATTGCAAGCAACAACAGTCAGTTTAGAAGTTTCTCCCATTTTTTTTAATAATCTTGACAAATTGAAAATTATTCATTCATATTTTCAAATCCTTTTAATCTTTGGACATATTTTTAATCTTTCGACGGAATTTTCGTCATAAATGCATAAAATCCGCTAGTTCTTCGAGTTCATTCAGAATTTTTCAATAGCAATAACAGCTTCACTCGTGCACCAACAAATAACCCCGTATTACTATTTAGAAGAGAATTTCGAGAGCTCCCTTTTGAGCGTAATGCATTTTGAACAAGTGAAGTGAAACATTTGTGTTCAATACGGAGAACGTTCACGCATCTTTTCCTCGCAGTCTTACGTTCTAAGAGAATTATGCTTTGTCCAGACGTGTTTTCTGCGAATGGTGTTGCGCGAATCGCAAGGACCCGCGACTTGCAGGATCACGTCGATCGAAGCGCAGTTCATAACGCGTCACTGCCAAAAATCGCGCACTGCCTCCTACACAATTGAAAGCCTTATATCTCATCAGCAGATTCGCGTCGATCGTTGTCGATCCTGCAACTCGCAAGTGCCGATATTTATCGCGATCGTTCCTCGCATCGATCCGATTCGCAGCGAGCGTGTTGTCGAGACACCGCCGCCTACTGCCAACCATTGACGTCGACGGACGCGAACCAAGGCACTGCCATCGAAACATAACAGAGAACAAACGTGAAAAGACATATACATGTGTATATATGTGTGTGTGTATATATAAAATATACTTATGAATATATATGTATATACACATATGCATATGCATATATATATTTATGAATCTGTATGTGTATGTATATTTATAGCCGTATCTCTCTGTGTATACGCGCGATTATTCCCCGTTCAGACGCGACCGATCGATTTTTCCATTCTGAAGCGTTTTTCCTCTTTTCCACGCGTCGCTCGAGACACTTTACTCGTTTATGCTAGGATTTCATCAAATTTCCCGCACTTAAATGTTGTACGGGAGATTCCATATTTTCGCGAAGCGATTCCCCATTCTCAGTCCCTAGTGACTGTTCTTATTCCGTTTTTGGCAGGTACCCTCGGTGCCATACTTGTGTCCCGTGCGCTGCCAGTTCCTCGCGGCTTCTCGCGTTCGCGTTCATCGATTCGTCGATTCGTCTCGTGGCGTGATCACGGCTCGATCGCCGTTCCCTCTCGATCCACTCTCGTCGGCTCGCGTTAGATCACCCCGTTCCTTTCGAAAAGTTCTTATCACGGCTGGGACCAATCTCGCGCGTATCCCGTTCCTCGCTAGGATTCACGGTTCTGTTTCCGAGGATCTGGAATAGTTTCATAGAGGCGTCCACGTCTACGATCGTTAACCCTCTTTCTAGAGGGATGTGCATTCTATAATTTTCTTTTATATTTCTATGGTTCAAAATATATCTCTAAAAGTTCTTTAATGCGTCCGATTAATTTTATTGTCATGCGGCAAGGATGAAATATTATTTAGAGATTTTTAGTTGGTTATTGGACGAATAATTTTCGGACGGAGGGTTAAGATCGAGGATTCGCGTTCGTGTTAAATAGACAAGTAGAATACGCGAACGATTCGTTGTTACCGTTCGCATGATTCACGGGGGTGGAACGGCGGGGGAGACTTTCGGCCATTCAGTCGCGCTTGATCTCGTGATATAATTGACCGTAGCGTAAAATACTTTAGCGCAAAAGGAAGCTAGCCCTCGGGAGCTCGAAACGTCTGCCCGAAATTTCTCCGTATCGATGCTCGTCGTTTCCTTCGATTAGTGTTCTCGGTTAGTATCAGACTGCGGACTTTATGCATTTATATATAAAAAAAAAACAGAATGATTGAAATCGTTAAGAGAATAAATTCATTTTCATCGAACTTCTCGTAATTAATGCAAAAAAAAATCGTTCATAAAGATTCGCAGTTCAGTTAGCGTTTAATTAGCGTTCGGAATTCGTAGAAAAGTCGCGCAACGAGGAAAATTCTGCTCGGCGACTGCGAAAAGAGGCAAAACGTCGAGACAAATGACAAGTAGAAGGGGCAAGGAGATGAAACGATCATTGTGCCCCCCCCCCCCGCCCCAGATTTACGTTCGATTCGAGACCGATTCACCAGTACGCTTGTTTCATCCCAATTTCTTGTCCCCGTTCCGTCGCCGCGTAATTATTCCCGTTTCGTGACCGCCCTTCCGGTCCTTTTCCTTTAATTTTTTTTTATATCGAGGGTTTTTTCGTGTTATACTGACTTTTACCCGCGCGATTCTAATAGCTGTAAATGTATATTTTAGCGAGGCGTTGTAAAGATTTTGCAAGTAAGATACTGTGTAGATAATCGTCGGCTTGCGAACGAGTTCGCTCGCCGCGAGGCTGCTCGGGGTGACGAGCTCCTTCTCCGTTTTAGAGGAGTTGCGTTTTAGAGAAGCGTCTCGATCGAGTTGCGAGCGGATTTTTCGGCGGCCGATGCTGCGTTTGTACATGTGTAAAACGTGTGGAACGATAGGAAGAGAGACGCTGTGCGAGAGAAAGAGAGAGAGAGAGAGAGAGAGAGAAAGAGAGACAGAGAGGGACGCCGCGATAAAGATAAGTGGACGACACGCTGTGTAAATAAGAGCCGCGATCGATCGCGATTTTCTGGGGTGAGGCGAGCACAAGCTTCGGGCATCGGTTGATTAAAATACTCGAGAAACGGTCCTTTGAATAATACATCGTCTGTGCTCGGCCTCGAAAATCAATCGTGATTTATTTGGAGGAGCAAACTCACGGGCAGTCGCGTAATGGATCGAGTACCCTTTAAGCCGGAATAGCTTCCTTCGAATCGGGCCAAACGAGCTGAAATTTTCTGGGGATCTGGAAAGGTTAAACGACCGGACGACGTGAAAATAAATTCTGCGAACGTTCGATTTGGTTGGAATCGCGGGGAAAATTATGGAGGCTATTTTTCACAGCGAAAATTTCAAGAATATTTTTTATTCCAGCAAAATCTAGCTTTCTCGGAGCGACTGACTCGGTCTAATTTTAAAGAGGCTATTCCGCGTTGAAGCGTGTTTGATCGATCGTGCGACTCGTCGTATTCGGCCGTACCCCACGGTAATATTTGAAGCACTTGTACAGTTTTGATATCGGGCGCATTCCAAATGAAATTCGCACGAGCTTGGCTAGCCGAGGGAAGAGGAGCTGGAACGAACTCAAGACAGTTGGACACCGTATTTTTGCAAATCTAGAGAAAAAAAGGAGAGAGAGACACGTTGCAGGAAACCGATTAAACGGAAAAGGAAATTTTATCTTGGGAAACGTATCCCCTCTCTCTCTCTCTCTCTCTCTCTCTCTCTCTCTTTTTCATTCTTTGTCGGCTCGACTGTCGCGTTCCCTTTGACAGTGTGCTAAAGCACTCGCAAATCATCCCCTTCTCTTTCGAAGCGTCGCGACGCCCAGCGATCACTTTACCGGAATCAATTTTCGAGGTAGAAATCGATCATTTTACTTTCGCGAAGGCCGACGACGGTTGCTCGGAAAGAATTCCGCCATCGACGTTGACTCTCGAGTACGAATGTCTCCGTCGAACCGGAAAATTTGTCGTCCAGGTTCCTCGAACGATTTCTCAAGATCTGTAAGCGTTCCCCGCATTGTTTTCAGCGAGACATGGCGGAGCTATAAATACGTATGGTGCGGTTCGTTTCGCTGACTACGGAGATCTACGAACAGGCAGCGTACTCGAGGGTCAAATCGATCGAACCCGAGACTCGACGTGCCAGCGGGTTGGAACGAGACCGCTCGATCCGCAGACCAATACATACAAATATCGATCGATATAACTCGCCCCACCGTTCTTAAAATTTTGGTCCCGAGGTAGCTATATTCCCGCTGACAAGAGGATCCTTGCGACATCATCCTTGATTCTCCGACCCTCTGGCACCGGTTGTCCAGCCGAGCAGGATGTTCGAAACGCGTTCTGCGATCGGTCGAGAAAGATGGAAGCCAGATCCGCGTCGGAATAACGAACGACCAGGTTCGTTATCATACTAAACGACCGGCGATCGCGAGTTTACTCGTCGCGACGCGGCTTTCCGGTTTTCACGGCTCTCGGAGAACGCTCCGGCGCGGCGCGACGCGTCGCGGCGTCTTTCGTCGCGCAGCGAGGACATGACTTGTAAATGTACAAAGAGTATAAACGAAAATAAACGTAGTGGACTTGGATGGTTTGGAGCGTCGAGTTAAACGGGCAAAGGGGAACCGGGGTGCTTCGCGCGGCTAATGGCACGAAAAATTCTATTTTTCGAAGAGGCCCGTGTCCGCGAATCGGTAGATATGTAAATATATATATAAATAGTATATATATATATGGAACGTGGTGCGACACGATCTTTCCTCGAGCACCGCGCCTCGTAGCGTATCGTGGATATAGTGTTCGCATTTATTATAAAGTCTATGTAAAGCGCGCGACCAGGGCAGCGGTCGTGACGACCGGTTCCCGAACGATTCTTCAACATGATTGAACTTCAAGATAATGGAACTTGTGTGCTAGATCGGTTACAATTTCCCCCTTGGACTGCGGATCTTGGGTTCGCGGCAAAAGTGCGGTGACTCGATCAATTCAAGCGGAATAGATACTGTGACGATTGAGAGACCAATTTACAGATGCGAATTTTTTGTAGAGCCTGTGAAGCAAGTGGCTAGTAAATTCCTTCTGCGTTGAATTAGTCGTCTGTTAGATTGAGGAAACAAATTTTTCATCCGAAGACATTCTGAAAGTGGAATTAGTTAACCAACGTTGAAAGCAATAAGATTTTTCTTAGGGAGCACGAAAGTAGTTCGCGATAAGCGTATGGAAATTTTAGTATATTGATTTTTCACAAAATCTGCATAAAGTTCACCAGCTTTTTACGCGGTTACAGTGTTCGTCCCCCTTAGGAATGTTCTTACGCTATTTTCGACTTATGAAAATGATTAACAGAAGGGATACACTTTCAACGGATCCATGTTCTCCACGATCTACTTGGAAAATGTTTATTTCGCATGACGATCCGCAGTCTGTCGATCATTTTCGCGGTTTCCCCTGCTCTCGAATGTCCGTCACGAGCGCTGCGGAGTCGCCTCGGTTTAGAGAAAGGACGGCTTGCCTCTTGCATAAAACAAGTAGAGAAATAGATCGCATAGTTTCAGGTAATACGAGTTCTAGGCTGTAGAGATCTCGCGTGCGACGACTCGTCGCGTCGTCGTCGTTTCGACGGCTGCGCGCGCGTTTCGAGAGTTGGATGGAAAATCGAGGGGAGGAGGGAATGAGAAAAGAAGAAAACCAGAGGAGAAAAAGAGAAGGCGCGCATGACGCCTACGACCGAGTTTTCCCGATCGTGCCGATTAGGAGAACAATCGGAAAGCGGAGCGCTCTTTCACCAGTGAAAACTGGAAAGCCCGACACGCCTGTCGTTTTTAGCCCGAGATTTTAGCGTCGCGTGACGCGTCAAACTCGATCGCTTCTTCGACGACCTATTTTTTCGCGATCACCCCGACGATGTGGCAGTCCGATCTGTGATTAACCTCCTCAAGGATACCTCTCCGTGGCCGTATAATCTCGTTTCGTTTGACATTAACGCGTTAACTACCGCCGTCGATCGTGCACGGGTGACACGATTCTTTGTTCGGCTGGAGGAATCGGGACTCGCAGGGTCAGGGGCTGCAACTGCAATTACCTCTGATCGATCTCCACTTTGTTTTTATTTCGCTTTACCACACTTTTTTTTCATTCCAGTTCGGTTTCGGTGTTCAGAATCACCACGAAATTTCGATTCGCTTTCGTTTTGCTCTTCTTCAAATTGACAGACTTTTTAGACCTCTATTCAAAAGCGTGTTGATTCCTTTTTTAAGCCACGATCTTAAGAGGAGCTTTTAGATTATGTTAGCCAAGATAATTGCTCGTTTTTAATTTTAAAACTTTACAAAAATTCTACATGGTATACCGACAGCTTTATCGTAAAAGGGGACTGTGTTAAATAAGAAAAATGCAGATAAAAAAAGATTGGGGTTCTTGAGATTTATCGTAGAATTGTTTTATAGACTGCGTACAGCTTGCAGAAAAATGCAGAGGACCGTCTGCCACCTCGTCGCGAAGATCGCGACGAGACTATATTTTCTCACTGCCAAAAGCGGAGAAGGGAAAATGGCGTCTCGCGCGCGTTTCGGATCGATCTTGACGAGCGATCGTCGGAAGCACCGCGGTGTTCATTGATCCACGGTAGCGATACACTCCGCGAACGACTAATAAAGAAACGAGAAAATACAGAAATGCGAAAAAAAAGAAGAAGATGGTACTATACGAAAGGCGAAAGCGCACGCGGAGATTTTTTTAACCGAACCCTTCGTCGAGCGTGATTCGGAGGGAAATGAAGCGTCGAACAGTGCTTTGGACTTTTTGGATACTTTCATGTACAAAACACGAACGATTTATAGCTCAAGGAGAATATTAAAGAGACAGATATTGTAAGAGAGTAATAATAATTTCACGGTTACGATATCGTACACGGTGTCCATTTTAATCACCACCCGAATCCTTCGCAGTACCTCCATTTATCGTTCGCTCGTTACCCGAGCAACCGTGACTGAATCACAGGATCGATAACTATAATTCGAAACTATCAGATTAGAGGACTCGTTGATCCCAGTTTACGGAAACTCGATTAATCGAACCGCAGTTGCAGAAAGCAAACAGATTACATTTTCATAGTGAAACTACGTTACAGGTTGATCGACCACCTATTACATTACGAGCATTATAATCCTGATAGAGAATCGTAAACTTGTTTGGTTCCCTCACGCTGGGTACATTTGCTGTAATCATGCTGCATAGTTAATGCAGTTAGAGTATATTAAATTTTCTGCCGACGGTTCGATAAACTTTAACAAACCATCAGAGGCTCATTAGTATCATTGAAACTGTTAATGGAGCGCGCAATTTTCTCTTTGATACATGATATTTTACGATCATGTCGGTACAAATTACTCCGGGTTCTCGGTGACCCAGCCGCCGCTTCACCGCCGAACATCAAGGTTTACAGGTTCACAAAAATTGTACGTACCAATAAACCAGCAGGTGATTGTCACGCGCGGTGTCAGCTGGTCAGGAAGACCCGGCAGAACGAAGACCGTTCGAAGGATCGACGATGAATCGCCGGCCCAGAGAAAGTATAGTTTTCTGGCGCACGTTCTGCCAGAAATATTGTCGTGCGGGTGCACGCCGGTTTCGCGGAGACGCGGCTCGCTTCCGTTTCCGGCACGAACCAGCCCGCTGACAGGCAATACGATATTCCCGCGAGGCACGGTAAAGCTACAGGAAACCCGATCCTTGTTCCAGGATCGGCCCTCCGCCGGACAACCTGTTGGCCACAGTGAAACGACGTCGGACCCGGCGCGGCCCGGCCCGACCCGACTCGTCCTGGCCGGTGCGCTCTCTCGCCGAGAAATTCGATAAGCATCGGCTCGCGTGCCTTTTTACGGATGAGCAAAATTCGTATCGATCATGCGAGAGGATAAAAATGATGATATAATTAGCCGGCGACGGTGTACGGTTACCGGACCGACTCTATGCCCAGTTTTCCTTTTTTTTTTTTAATCCTCCCCAATTGGCTCGCGGAGTCGTTAATTACGGCTCGATGATCGGCTGCACCGACAATGAGCCGACCGGACAAACCGCGTTATTGTCGTGTCGCGTCAGGATCACGATCCGTCCGTTCTTTCTCGCGAGGAGGACCCCTTGCCGCGATCTGCGCAGATCTACAGCGATCTACGTATCCTTCATCGTATCCCGCGCCTGTCTGAACCGGACCTGATGGCGAAAAAAGAAAAATCTGCGGGGGAATTGCTGTGGAAGGACGATCTCAAAAGGAGAATGTCTATTGCAAATAAATTTACTGCAACTTCCCATAGCGTAACAGTAGGTATGGACTCTGTAAAGTCGCGTACGAATGTTCGTAGAAGCTGAACAAAACCGTTTGCATTATTTTCCCAATCCTATTTTCCCAATGGTCTGTTCTCCATCGTTTCGGAGCTATCTCGGAGCTGCGATTGCTCCAAGGGGCAGCGGTCTGGCCCCGTCGAAAGCAAGAGCAACGTGGCCACGCCCCTCGTACCGCCCCCTCGCGGAAATCGAGTCTTTCGTCCAGATTGCTTCCATACCCCGAGGCGTCCTCAAAGGGAGGAACCATTCCCGAGGTAATCTAATAACAATTAACAGTCCACGGTAGTATTAAATCGGTTTTTCCGAGCTCCCGCGTCGTTTCCGTGTGTACAGTTACTCCCATTAATCTCTTCGGCGTGGCGCGTCGCGTCGGTTGAATTCCCGTAAGGGGAAAGCGGTGGCGCAAAGAAGTTGCCGGTGCACACGGGCGCGCAGTTGCGCACAGTATGCGCATTCGGAGGGCCAACGAAACGAGGAATCGCGAGGACGCAAACGCGACGGCGGCGGCGGCGGCGCGGCGCGTCGGCGGTCGGCAGAAAAACGTGAACGAAGAAGAGAGGAAGACGGAGAAGAAGAAGTAAGTCACGAGGCAGGGAAAAACGGCGAGGCTCGGTAATCGGAAGACGCGACCGATTGTTGATTTACTCGGTCGGCTTGGAAATACTGTTTACCGGCTGCCCGAAGAAAGAACGGGAAGAAGACCTGGAATGGTAATGGTAATGGTACCGGTGCAGAACGTCGGGAACGCGGATTATACGAGCGTCCGTCCGTTTCTTGCGTTTAGTCGTCTCCCCCCCCTCCTGCCCAGGCCCTCTGCTACCACCCCATCGGCGTCGTCCTCGACGTCGAGTTTCTTCGACGAGCTACCGTGTACAGTTAAGGAGACACCGGGATGAAATTGACCCGGCCCGTTGTCCCACGGTCGTTGACATTTCGTCTCGACCGGCGCGGTGCCGTCGCGGAGTCGCGATCATTCTAATTTCCGCGATCCATCTCCTCCGCGATTTTGGGACGATCAGGGAAGGTCCCGGAAAAATTCCTGGACGAGACGCGTGCTCGACGGAATACATACTTCGTGTTCTTCGGGAACGCTTGTCGAAATCAATGATTGGTGTTCGACCCGAAACTGGACGTATGAAACCAATGTAATTTATATATATCTCGTAGTATTTTGTTTTATTACTGTAAATCCATTTTAGTACTATATTTGCAACTAAATATTACTATATTTTGTGAGAATCTATGTTTTCGTTAGTACCTGGCCGTACCATTTTGTTTACGGTTTCAGTGATTAAAACGTCTTCTCCCCCAAAAATGTTGTAGAAGAGACAAGAAAATATATATTTTTTGTACAGCTAAAAAATAGCGTAACATTCGTATTTGTTGGACTCCGTTTAAAATCTTCATCACGAGTCTGAGTCGTTAAAATACGGCAGAGGGTTTCAAAGTATGGCGCCGAAAACGCTCTAAATTTGACTGGCAGTGAATTTGTTAATATACAGAGTGTGCGGTAGGGTTCTAATTAAAAGTGCAAATGTTCCCAATCAACAAAAGAAAAGGTCCCTGTTCGTTGTCTTCGTAGGAATTGTTCACACTTTAGGAATTTTGACTCGAGAATCGGGCACCGACAAAAACCTGTTGCAACGGTGGTTTAGGATAATAAAACATATACATAATCAGGCGCCGCCCCCCCTTGAACGTGTAAAAAAGGTATGCGTGTTGCGAATTCCTGTTCGCTAAATACCCGCTGCAAACGGTTACCGATTAATACGTCCGTCTCGAGGTACGTCTGTCAATCATCGAATCCTCCGTGTCTCGGAATATGTCCGAGTCATCGCGCAAAAAATCTCAACTGTTGCAACTCGAAAGTGTGTAACGGCATTTACCGGTCGGTGTCTCGTAAGGGTACCGGGTTTCTTTGTAGTCATCTCGATCGAAACCGACGGTGGTACCTCGCAAACATTTCTGCGATAATTGCAAATGATTGGCTTCTTGTGCGGATTGCAAAAACGCCGCAACGCATTGCATAGGAATGCATCCTGCACGATCTCCATAGTACAGCGGAATCAAATAGAGTAACGCTGTTCACAAATTTCCTTGCGCGCGTTACTAGCGTGGGTCGCAACCGACCCAATGGTCAACAGAAGCTCCCGGGCCTGCAATTATGTATTTTCATTTTATATTTTTATTTGCTTATTAACCCTTTGCGAACGAGAAGTATTGGTGCGCGCAGTTGAAAAAATTTGAACGTTGAACGTTTGCGTTATAATAACTAAAACTTATTTTATTTGCGTTATAACTTTCATTCAAATTCAAAAAAATTTGTTTTCAAAAAATGTTTTGTCGGTTATCTGCCGACATTCGTCCGCAAAGGGTACTGTTAATTAATTATTAGTTAAATTAATAGACTGTACTAATGTATTGGGCTGTCCAGAAAGCCCGTATCGATTCTTATGGAAAATTTAAATGTGCTACGGTCCAATTTCCAAAAAATAATTAACACGAACTTTGTGGACAACCCAATATTTGGGGGAACTGTCTCTTAGAAACCCAAAAATTTTCGTTTATTATATATCCAATCTTGTTCATTTCGACGATAAAACACGTATATCGAAGTCGTGGACCGCGGAAACCACTTGTTAAATAGTTATGAGCATGTAAAGTTGAGTAATTTGGTAGTAATTTTCAGTGTTTCTTCTCAGAAAGTGATAGGTCTTGGGCGTCGCCATATTGGTTAGTAGGGAGCTCCTTGCGTGTAGTGACTCACTAGTGGTGACGCTACTATGGTGTCTGGGTTAGGTTTGGGTTAGGTTAGATTGTGTATCGGTTCCGCGGTCCACGACTTCGATATACGCGTTTTCTCGTCGAAATGAGCAAAGTTTGGATATATAATATTCAAAAATTTTTGGGTTTCTAAGAGACAGTTTACCCCAATATTTTTATGACTGTGTCGATCGCGCTAAAAGTATTATATATATATATATAAAATATACTGGTAATACACTGACTTTTTCTAGTCAACGACTATTGCCTCGCTGAAAATACCGGTTCTCGTTCGATCACCGAAGTTAAACGGCGTAGGGCGGGGGACGCACCTAGGATGGGTGACCGCTCGGTAAAAAGCCGGGAAGTGACCCTCTGGGTGCGTTTCGCGTATTGTTGGCAAAATAGGAGGTGGTTCGGAACCCACCTTAATAAAAAGTAGGTTCCGCTGAAATTGGAAATTACGCGATAGTTGAGGATTGGTAAAGGGGGAGGTGGTAGAATGGATTTGAAACCCTGAGGGGACCAAATATCATTACATACACTGACTTTTTCTATTTCTGAATCTTTCGTAAAACCACACCTCCCACGAAGAGGGACGCATTATTGTCGGCAGCCCACGGGCGCCAAATATCTTCAGAACGGCCCTGACTCATATTTTCTTTATCGTATTACCGCACTCGCCTTCGGGTCGGCCATGAAAATATTTTCCAGGTGAAATATACGAGGATAGTATCGAGCGTTGATTGCGAGGGGTGTATATTAATTATTGAAACTAATCGTCCGGTTTGTGTCCGAAGCGCGCCCCGCTCGGGGCGAGTCGAAAATTCGTGCGCACTCGGTTTCGTTCGGCATCCGTCGGAGGCGCCTCGATCACTCGGCTCGCGACTCCGGGTAGTCGCGAGCGCGAGTTCAGGCCGGTAAGACGTGTCTGCCGTAGTTCTCTCGTTCGTAGTAAATTGCACGTCAAAACGCGCGCCGCGTAAAACCGGGAGAGGGTGTCGATCGTGGTAGCTCGTGTCGTATAGTGATTAAATTGACGGGAGTGCCAGTGGTATTATATCCGACGTTGATAAACCGCGCAGTGTCATCGAACTTGGTCCCGAGATCGTGGTGCAAAAGAGAGAGAGGGAGAGAGAGAGAGAGAGAGCGCTCTCGTAGGCGAGAGGTGGACGACAAACGAGACAGAAAGTTTACTCACGGCCAAGGGACGAATTTACCTCCGGACGTCATATTCCTCGCCGGGTGGTGAGTACTCTCTTCCTCGTATACCGGAAGCTGCGTGTCGTCGAACGGTTCGCCGGCTATTCTCGATCTCGAGTACCGAATGATAATCGTTTCAGCCGATTTAACCGACGATCAACGTAAACACGAATTGATGCTACCCCCAGACATTATAGTACAGTTAGGCGAAGCAGCGTTTAAACGCGCAAACAGGAAAATAAGAGCTCGCCGCAGGATGCAGTCGCGTACAGCTGACTCGGCCTAACCTGTTAGACGGGGATGACGAGTTAACTCGTCCGCGAACGTTAGCAATCGGAGGTTACGTGTTTCTTTCGCAGATTTCGTGTGACAAACATTGGAAACATTAAAATACTGTTATATTATTCGACAGCGGACGCGCTCGTGACAAAAATGAGTAGGTGACACTGGAAACAGTAAAAACATTTCAGAAACCGGAGAAATATTGTAATCGATTAAAATTATTTACTCGAGAAATGTAGATCAGACTAAGAGAATGTGTCGGTATCAGACATTTCGAAAACCGTAAAAATATGGAGTAGTTGTTCTGAATCGATTAAAATTATTTAGCATAAGAAATAAATTTTTAAATTTTAATGATGTATAAACGTTTTAATTTGCATAAAGATCCGCTGTCTAGAATTTTCAGCAGATTCAACGAACTCTGAAAGAAAATAAATTTCTAGTTACGACTAGATTTTATACCGACGGTCTTCCTTTTGCGCAAAGAATCCGCGGTCTAGTTATGACATGCCCGTGCGATTACAGTGGACTAACTGGTCTTTGGGGAACGCGTTCGAACAGGTTAACAGGTTAAGATTACATGGAGTCGTTCGAACGTTATCGATCGCTCGTTAAACGACCGGCTGATATTCGCGGAATTACGCGAGCCGGTCGGTTCGTAAATAAATATTACTCGCGTGAAGTTCGCGAGTGGTCGGTCGATCGATTTCGAGCGCGCTAAATGTTCGCGATTAGAGCGCGTCGTTCGAGATCGAGAACCCGTCTCTGGTTTCTCGACGCGGTTTTTTTCCGCGATGATAATAATATTCAGCTGGGGGCTTTTTTTCCGGATCGACGAGGAACGTGAAATCGAGACGAGGACGACAGCCGCGACGTGTCCATAATTAAAAGCCGGCGGGCACGGCCCGGTCCGACCGCGGGGATCGATACGCGTTACGACTCACTTTCGATTATCGAACGGTCCTTTTAAACGGTGGGGGAAGGGGGAGGGAGAGGGGCGTCGATCCGCCCCGCGCGTTTCAAAATCAATTTCGCTCGAATTTAAATTAGGAGATCGCAGTACCGGGCGGGACAACCGGTTTTCTGCCGCGCGCGTGCGTTTCGAATTGCTCGACCCGTTCAAATTGTTTAAAGAAAAAAACCGCAATTAGCACACGAGTCCGTTCGCAGCCGCCTCCCCCTCGCCGCACGCGGTACTGAAAATACCGCGTGGGCGTGTTTCGATTCATTAAATTGTTATTTAAAAACGTTATCGGCGAGCCGATGAAATATTCGCGTGGGATTGGTTGATTGATCGATTCATTATTTCAATATCTCAAGCGCAATTATTCCCGGTGGAAAAATGCCCGCGAATTAATACTCGGGGAAACTGGAGAACGTATTGTTCAACCTGTTTAACGGGGAAACACGTATTTGATTTCACGTTTCGCTCGTTCTTTTTTTCCTCTCTCTCTCTCTCTCTCTCTCTCTCTGTTTATTTATTTACGACTGGAAACGCTGCGCCAGAGTTCTCGTACAAATTTTTCATTATTATGCTCGCGGTGATACGCAGCGGCTTTGGCATCAATGATTTGTTAAACGAGAACGGTGAGGACGATCGTTCGAGCTCGGTAGTGAAAATACCGAGAGCCACAGTAAATATGGAAATTTGTAAAAATATGTTTTGTCGTGATTCGGAGCGGTTTCGCGCGGCGGTAATTCGACTTTATCGAACGGCCATTGAAACTGAAAAATGAAGAGGATATTTGCGCTCGCCAGTAAAAATACAGAACCGTGGCGATTATAAAAATATAATTTCCGCAGACTCGTAGAGTGGCGTTCATGATAATAATTCGACTTCATCGAGCGCAGGCCGTTAAAACCACAAAAGAAGAATAAAAAAGACAGTATTTATGCTTATAAAGCATCGCGTAAGATAATGAGAATAATGACGGCGTGCGCGCGAGGCGAGATTCAGCGCGTTTAAGCAGCGTCGCTCTTAAATTTAACCCTTTTATGGTAGCACGCGCACGAATAAATGAATTTCTTTAATGATTCCCTACGAGACCACCTTTGTTACCCCCGCCCTAGTAATTGAGGAATAAAAGATCCGTGGGGATCGGTTTAATCCGTCAAGTGGTTCACCGTGTTCATCGCACACAGTACCATTAACTACAATCGCATCGGATTAATTTCAATCGTTGCGTACCACGAGAATTTAGAACGTACGAATTAAGTGAAAAGGACAGGCAAATTTCGAAGACGCAATCGAAGCTGATTTCGTCGAGCGATTTCGTCTCCGAGCGTCCTCTTTTTCGGCCAAGGGTACATTGTTGGTAAACAAATGGTTTTTGCGGTCCCGGTGACGAAAATATGCGGTCACCCGGCTACGACGTCGTGTAATAGTTTTGCAATTCGCGCGTTGCAACAAATTCTTCCCTGTTGCCTTACCTACTGCACAGTTTATGCGAATATAAAGTTTTTCAAAATGCTATATACAGGGTGTCCCAAAATTCCTTCAACTCCCGGAAAATTCACGAGTTGATTCGAAGCAACATTATCCTGCTCAAAAATGGTCGCCGCGGCTTCGTTCGGGAGTTATTAACAAAAAGCACGGACCAATCAAAGCGCGACTACAGCGGACGGACTCTGGCTCGTCCAATGGCAACGCGGCGCACAGCGGGACCTGTCGCCGAGCCGGAATCTCTTCCCTCGCTCTGATTGGTCCGTGTTTTTTTGTTAATAACTCCCAAATGAATCCGCAACGGCCATTTTTGCAAAGGAAGATGTTGCTTCAAATCATCTCGGGAACCTCCTATTTCCGAGAGTCGAAGGAATTTTGGGACACCCTGTGTATCGAGAATGATTCCTCACACTGCTTCCAATTTAGACGTCAAACCTATTCGATCATTGCTAGAATATTTGCGACTGTTAATGAAAACTGTTAGTAGCAACTTGGAATTCGGGTCTTCGGTGACCTTGAAGACCATTAGAATAATTTGCTGCGACCAATGAAAATTTCAACTATCGCACAGCGGACAGCGTGTCGCCGATTCGATAACCTTGGACGTCGAGATTACGTTCTCCGGGAAAATTCTGGAGTCCTTCGTGTTCCGTTTCTGTCGTCGAGGCATGCGTTTACATTTTTTTTTCACCGACCGATTGGTATGCGCGCGCGCGTTTTCCCCGGACATGTCGGACACAACAGGTTTTCGCGCACGTAAGTGTTTACCTTTTACTTACGTAACACGCGGCGAAGGCTGATCGCTTCGAGTCTCGAAAGACTCGTCTTTTTCCGTGGTTCGTGGTCCTGCGATATCTCTCGAGGAGAAACTGCCAGACCGATCGGGCGACAAACGTCGCCGCGACCCTTCGACACTCCCTCCGGTCTCCCTACGGTCTCCCTTTGGTCCTCTCGCCCGGAATGACAATGTATTTTCGTTTCTGTTCGGCTGAAATTCCTGGCGCGTTCCGTTTTGTCGCGTTTATTGCGGAGAGCGGTTCGCCCGGAAATTGAAAAGGAAAGGGAAGCACGCCCAGGAGGAAAGCGTAATCGGGAAGAATGGAATCGCGTTCGTTCGAGAGGAATTTCGCTGGCGAGGACCTCTGCTCTCGCGGGGCGGATGAGCTGCACACACGGTCAACTGTCGCTTTCTGCAGGTCCGTGGCATCGACTGTCTCGCATCTACAGGTCGTCCCGTTCGAGTCTAGAATGTCCATTTGCCGTGTTGTCGTCTCTCCCAATCTTTACCGAAGAAATTCTGAGCTGAAAATGAGTAATTTCAAACAGTGGAAACAGAAAAATTAGAAAACACTGGAAACTTCGAAGATATTAAAATTCTGAGTTGCTGTTACAGACTGCCAATTTTACGCGTTCATGACAAAAACGAGTAATTCCAAACTATGGAAACAGAAGAATTTGAAAATACTGAAAAAATTTGAAAATATTGAAATTCTGAGTTGCTGTTACAGACTGCGAATTTTACGTGTTCATGACAAAAACGAGTAATTCCAAACAGCGATGTTGGAGTTTGAGAAATAAACACACTTTATGTAACTAAAATATAACCGTTTATTCTGACTGTGGCTTGTATTAAAGAAGTGACTGTATTTAGAGAATTCTGTATAAAATGTCTGTTAGCCTGCTGCTCTTCCTTTTTGGTGGCTGTCGATGGAGTGAGGGCTAGGCGGCTGCATTCGTCCTTATATATTGAAGGTGCCATAAAGTCCAGGTAGTCTGGCTGTGCATATCATCGGTGTATACCAACAAGCGAAAACAGAAGAATTTGAAAATACTGAAAATTTTTCTAAATTTTCCAAATTTACATTTCACCCAGGTTCGTTGCAATTCGTTGCAAAAGATCCGCAGTCTGGCGATGAGCAATTAATGAGGTTGCTGCGAGTTATTCTCGGTCGAGTCACTATTAACTAAATTGTCGAATTCGCTCATATTGTTATAGATTGCTGATCGTTCGAAGCAAGAACTGGACAATCTTCGAAACATGTATTGTTCAGCCTTTTTGTGTAGTCGGAGGCAGATCGCGGCCCGTAAAAATGAAAGACGTAGCATTTTGGAGGGTTGAATCGCGGTGACGAGTAGACAAGAGCCTCTCTCTCTCTCGTGGTAATCCGTGACAGTGTGCATCGCAGCATGCTGCTCCCCGGTGCAGCAGCGTGCGGCGGTGCATCACCGGTTCGTCGACTCCGGTAAATTCGAGTCATGCGCGCGCGCGCGCTCGCTCGCGGCCGTGTCGTGTCGTGTCGTGTCTATTTAGAATTTCAGCGAGATCCGCGGAGTTGAATTCCGGCACGAGCGGTCGTATTTCAACGGGGCGAAGGGACGTGTACGGGCATCGAGAGGGTTTCCGCGCAGCGGCGCGATCTCGTTAGTATCTCGATGAAATACACAGGTGCGAGAACGAACGTTGCGCGTGTTTTCGCCTTCGCGGTCGGGGCAGATAAGAAAGGTCTCGCCGGAGAGAGCAGCCACACAGGGGACTGTTTATGTTTCCACGACGGAGGTCGCGAGAGCCCGAGAGAACCATGAGTAAACGGCCGGCGAGCTAGCCGGCAGCTTCGCGAGATGACGAAACGCCTACCTGCACAGAGAAACACCTACAACCAACTTCTAATCGTTATGGATAGGAGGGAAAATCATAGCGCAAAGTGCCGACGTCCGAGCCTCCGGCGATAATCTGTAGCAACTGAATACGTGAAATTTATTGCTAGCGATTAGATACAGTGCGAGTATAAGTCATATGCATTCTAAAAATTTCAGCAACATCGGTAAACGCGAAAATCACCATTTTTCCATCGATTTCGATGTAATTTTCGAAATATAGTTCATTCGGATCTATAGAATGGAGGCCTAAAAAAATTGTAAAAAATAACTTTTAATATTTTCTCAGCAATTTCGACCATTCCTTCGAGTCATACTAATTTTAACTCTTCGTAAGAATAAATCCAAGTCATATATGGTCCAGTGTTAAACAGTTATTTTGTAAGTTTTACTAAGTTTTTTTCGGGCTTTTTAAAGGTGTCCTAATATTACCTTAGATGCAACGACAGATGCATCGCGTTTGCTTTCTTTATCCCTAGGAAGTCAACGCCACGAGGGGAACGCGGTCGATCGATCCGCCGAAAATCGAAAGCGTTTCGGACTCGCTCGCGTGTCAGGGTCGAGCGTGACCCTGCGAATTTTTCGATCGCGCGAGGCACGCGATGACGAGGCGGAAATTATTTCGCACAGAGCGCACGGCACACTTCGCTTTCCGCGTCCGAAGCAGCGTAGTACCGCCGCCTCGCGTCTCTTTCTTGGTATCGCGATGGTAATAACGCGAAGGTTGTAAATTGTCTCGACGTTTTATGCATAATAAATAAGGAATGTTTTGTATTTATGAACGGAAGATCGGAACAACCGCGAGAAACTGCGAGCGTGTCTCTACATAAATAAACGCATTCTTGTGATATGGATGTATACAGTAACGCAATGATTTTACTTTAAAATAGAACACATACATATATTTCAATCCATAAAAGGGAAAGTGGAAATTCCAGATTGGAAACGAAAGCTTGACCCGTTTAGCGGTGAACACGTTCGTGTCTATAAAAGATCGGAGGGGTGATTATCGTTCTATGATAGGTCGACAAGGTGAAATGAGGATGGAGAATAAAATTTGTTTAATCGAGGACTCGTTATTGAGAGAATCGATTTCAAACACTCCCGGACTCGTGCGCGTCCGCGAGCCTTTTGCGTGAAGGGGATACGGACAGCCATGGTCGGACACATTAGTCGACGCCTATTCAACGAAATATTTTTATTCTACCTTTTTGACTTAAATCAACTCTTCTCGATTGTGCTACAGCCATTCAGACACCATTTCTCAGTTTTTTCTTAATAAAAAGAAAAAATTGCAATTTGCATACCTCAAATTATGCACCTGCAACGAAGCACAAGAAATCGTGTGCACTGAGAGTGCGTAACGAAAGTGGTTTAACCTTGTCTTACAAATAAGAAGCAATGTCCGTGAAAATATTCGTACGCAAGGATAAATTCTATGGGATTTATATCCACCGTGTATATTTATTAACACAAACTTCATACCTCGTAAATTGGACCATGGAATTAATCAATATTTTGGCGTTAAACTGCAGTGCAACGATGCAACGATGTAACCGGGGACAATAACGATCGGCACAACGTCGCAGCGAAATTGCCGGGAGCATGAGTCCGCGCGATCGAAAATTCATACGCGCGCGTAACCGTGAGGCCAGGCTAATTGGCGCGTGTTAAAAAGTGCAAAACAACGCTGTTACGTCTCGAACTCGTGAATTTGACTTTTTCCTGTCCAAGGACGCGGCCGTTCTCTCTCTTCTTCTCTCTCTCTCTCTCTCTCTCTGTCTCGGTATCCCAGCGATTGTCGCGTGCTCCGCGCCAAATGGAACAATGGGACGCAATTTAGATAAACGTCTGGTCTCGTCGCGACTCGTTGGCGGGTATCAACCGTGCGATCGTTTCCCCAGCGCCGTGTCGCGAGAGCGTTTTCGTAAGCCCTCTCGCCCCGAGGCAATTCCGCAAATTGCCCCGAAGGTGTTCGAGCGACCACGATTTCCTACGGCCCGACGCGCCCCGGTGTTTATTAGCAATTTTTATTACACCGCTCGTTTCGTCGAGTTGATCCAAGCGGTCCGCGGTTGACAAAGATATACGTTCGGACGCGTTGCTCAAACATTTTTATCAGTAACACCGGCAGTTCCGTGATTCGGCGGCTTGCATATGGCTTAATCAATGCGTTCACGGTGCACTCGACGATGAAAGTACCTGTTGATAAAATTCGAAACACGTGTACCCACAACCAGAACCTATGAAATGCAGAGGGTTCATCAAAATCAAATTAGTTCCTCGGAAATACAGCTTTCTTCGGGATATTTTGCAGATAATTTTTGGATCAGACCAACGCGCTACTCTCGCTGACAGGAAACTTAGGCCTCGGATCGGAAGCCGTGTGCAGTACGGAGCGGAGTCGATTAATTTTAAAGACAAGAACCGGGGGGTTCGTCGAGGCCTGGCCCCGACGCCATTCACTCGCGGCTCTTTGTCGCGCGTCGCGTTATTGTTTACGAGCAATTTCGCAGGACAACGAGTAAAAGATGTATGCGAGAGCGGAGACCGACCCTTCGGCGAGGGGCGTATAGGGCGCAGGGCTCAGTGTCCACGGACACAGCGTGCCGGCCGTCAAACAACTCTTTTTAGTTTTACGCCCCTTTTCAGAGCAGACTGCAAGCATCGAGAGCGAGCTAGCTCGTTGAAGAAAAAAAGAGAAAACGCTGCATACATGTGGCCGGATCCGGCGGGTCGCGTCGCGACGTTTCGAGCGTCGCGACGCTCTCCGGCACTTCGAGCGGTCGACGGTTTTCCACGCGATCTATGGATTTTCCCAGAACCAGACAACGCGGCCAACGCGGAAACGCTCGATAATCGACGCCGGAAGTGCCGCGAAACTCGATTATTTTTAGCGAGCGACGATAAGCGTATTCTCTCATTAAAAATGAAAGAACTTTTATACGAATTGAATACGACGCGTGTTTCGCAAGTCTAATAGGACGGTTTATAATGCAATTTGTTTTTAGATTGCACGGTAAACGCGCTGTTTGCACGGCTACGCGTTGCACGTTTGCATTTTACGAGGATACATCGTTGCTTGGCACTAACCCTTACGTCGATAGCACACTTTCAATTTCTTTAACGCTTCGCTCGACCAATAGCGAGCTTACTGTCGATCTTTAAGCGCTCGATTGCTAGGCTGCGCATCCTCGTGCAGAACAAAATTGCTATTAGCTACGTGTAAATACACTACGATATTTCTTCCAATTTTTTAAGGATGTTCTTCATTTCGTTCTTCCATCGAGCGGCCCATCGATCGAATCTTGGGCGGAAGATAAACACGTTTACAGATACTTGATTTTCGATTTTTGTCGGTGCGGAACCGCGGTTTTAAACGAATGCGCGCGGCGTCTCTCTCGCGGCTCCGATACGCGGCGAGGAGGCGCACGCTGTATGTCATAATCCAGATGCACGCCGAGATAAAGCGACGACACGCCGCTGGTATTTGTACGAACGAACGACACGCCGCCGCGTGTACGCCGGGATGATTTATCGCGCCGCGCCTCGAGGATGCCTCGAGCGGTCCGCGTTATCTCCGACAATTATGCCCATTGATAACGCGCCGCACCGGCCCGAACGATACAGGCGGTAGTTACTTCTGTTTCGACGGTACCTGCCTCGACTCGACCCGAGTCTACTCGTGGAATCGAGCGGGGTTGCTATCGAACCAGACTGTTCAATTACCGGCTCGAACGAACCCTGGGAAGCTCGAGGTGTTGGATAGTTCAAGGCTGACCTCTGAGGGTGGGCCGTTTCACAAGCTTGCAGAAAATGTTCGCAATTTTACTGTCTGTGATTGGAACCGCAAACTTTTAGAGCAGCTTCTTTTTCGAGACCCGATGACACTTCGTAGGAAATTACATTTCCTGATCATCCCTTTACCAGTTAACTGTGGCGACCTCTTTTCAGGTATCCACCTCTTTCGGTACACTTGTCAAACACAAAGTGTCGCTGTTAAGATATTGGAAAGATTGGAAATATCGAAAAGACGGTTTTATTTTTAAAAATTAACGATTTTATTACTAACTGTAATTATTAGTAACTATTACTGAAATGTAACTAAATATTACACGTAACGAGTATACTCGTCAAGCACAGCTAACTGGTTAAAGAACGAGTTATGAAAGAAAGGCATTAGTACAGCAGATGCGGATAATTTTTATTTTGCACAGACACCTAGTCCAGTTTTCAAATATTCTTCAAAGTCGGTACGGACGTGGTCTCCGAAGAGTTGAAACGTAGAAACGGAGGATGAATGGAGATTCGTAAACTAGCAACAGTCTGCTGTTCTCGGGATTGTTGTGTAAAAGAGAAAAAATGATTATCAATGAGTAACACGATAAGTAGTGCCAACATCCTTCTTGGCAGATAAAAACGAGTGAAGCATAACCATAAATACGAGAAACTATGTAAAAACAATTTAGCTGGAGTCGCATAAACCAGTGTGCGTCGCGTCGCAATGTCGTAGCTGCCGTCGACGGGGTTCTCTCCTCACCGTGAACCCCTCTCACCCCTAACCCCTAGCACCCCTCGCACCCCGTGCCCGGCCCAAAATCAATATAGGCGCCGCCACTGCCGGCGACGCCACCGACGTCGTTCCACCCAGAATTTTCCACCCTCTCTCTCTCTGTCTCTCTTCGCATGCCTTCGTTCTCTACGCCCGGAACTTCTGTCGCTGCGTTTCTCCCGAGTTTTCATCCACCGTTGCCTGCGCCTTGTCATCTGGCACTCTTTGTGCGAAGGGACCGAGTTCCACGAGAGAGATAATTTAAAATAAGATCCCATAATGCGCTCGATGACGCGCGCGCGCGAGCGAGAACCACCCTATCTATCCACCTGCAGCGTCCTCTTACAGACGGACAGGTCTCTGACTTGTCAGCGCCCTTACCGCCCTTCGTTTTGATAGCTGGATCAACGAGACTGCCAAGACGGTTGTCCACCTGCAAGTATATTATGAATAGACTGCTGATCTTCATTCAAAATAAAAATTTCTTACCTGAATTGCAACAAACTATACCTACTCATTTTTTTCATAAATGCATCAAATCAAAATATGAATACTGTCGTAGTCTAACACTAATCCTATCAAGCTTTGCAAATAGCCGCTACATGTTGCCTTATAAAAATAACAAGATGAAATTTATTTGCACTTTGTGCGATTCATATTATCATATCTACTCTAACTGTGAAATGAAAAATCTGGAACCGGTCATTCGTCCGGTGATTTAGCGTGTTAACATAGTCGTAGCTAAACACAATAAGCAAGAGAATAAATTTCTGTTTCACACCAGTTTGTCGCAATTCAGGTGAAAAAAAGTTTGATTTCCCTCGAAGCTCCGCAGTATAAAAACCGACCTAGTTCTGTCCACGTATTCCTGAAGTATCATTCGCTCAATTTGACTATTAATCGAACATGAATATTTCTTTGCGTGAAAAGTATTAACAGAGTGCGACTTCTTCAATTATCTTGGTGTGTTCCTCTCGAACCCCTTCCATAAACTTCAATCTTCAATGATCCTGTGGCAAGTACCATAGACGAGCGACCTTGCCGCAAGCTCGTGCTGTCAGCGCTATCGACGAAGTTCATCTTCGTTTATGAAGCTGCGAAGTTCATTTCCGAGAAATTAGCATCGTCGATGGCGCGGAATCAGAACCGTTGAATAAAAGATACGCAGTATCGTTTCGTAACAAACGCCTCGTCCTCGATCGAAGACCATTACTTGCCACAATAAGTTCGCTGCGTATCTTTTATTTATCGCTTCTGATTCCCTCGACCCATTCGCTCGAAGAAAGCAAAAGGAGCGGTTGGAGAGGGGAGGGGGGAGGAGGAGAATAAGAAGCTACGAGGTCGAGCATCGTTGCGTCAATTCGCTCGATAATTCGAAACCGTTTAACCCAACCGCGAGAGCGACGCTATGAATACGGCGATCGCGTGCGTGTCGCTCGGGTAAGAGAGTTAATGAACTTTCACCGAGAGGGAAGGGTGGGGAGGGAGAGGAGACGAGGATAAGCTAATTCCCGATCAATTGGCTTTCGGTATCAATCGGACAAACACTCGGCTTAAATCGATCTCGAAGCCTTGCGCGTGCACGCGCAAGAGTCGAAGTCGATATAGGCGGCCGGATGGAGCCTCTTTGCTCTCCGCGCCGGCTCCGCGGAGCTCCATAGAGCCCTGAACAGCTCCGTGGAGCTTTGCAGAGCCCCGCAGAGCCCCGCAGAGCCCCGCAGAGCCGTGCAGAGCTGCGCAACGGCCTACGGAAGCCTATCGCATTCAATAGACGGTCCTCGAGAGCGAGCTGAGCGGGCCGAGCAGATGCTATCTCTTATTCACGATGCTCGTCCGCAGTGAAAGCATCTTGTCGCGTCCTATTCGGCGCATAATTGCCATTGTTGCTCCTTGCCGTACGCGCATTTATCGTACCGCCGCGCTTGCCGCGTGTCCCCTATCGTTTCTCTTCCTCTTCTTCTCCGATCTTCTCGTCTCTTCTCTCGCACTCGTGCCTCCTGATCCTCCGACTCGTAAACGAGCGGATGGAGCCGAGAGGTTTACGGCTGCTCCCGGTCGCGTCTCCATCCGCTCCGAGCTTCCTCTCGGCGGCGCTGCGCGGCGAGGCGAACCACGGTCGCGATCATCCTCGAACGCTATCGAACCACCACGAACCAAGATCTCTGTATAACCAGCATCCACCTCCAGCCGACCCTGTCGCCTCTCTTACTTTCACCCTCGCGGACAACCGTCCGGTCGATCGATGCACATTTTTCCCACTTTCAACCGTTGCGCAACCTCGCCGACAATTCGAGCCGTAAAAATAGGAATTATTCAATCGTGTGTACGCGTTCTCCGTCATCGGCGAGGCTTTATGACAAAATTCATAACGAAAAAGTGAATATACGTCGGAAGCGGTTAAAAATTTTATCCTATTCTCGACTTATCAACCCTCTTAACACTGCGGAATTTAGTTTTAAAAATCCTCCACAGAGTACGGAATTAAAATCAATCATTGACAAGTGTACACGTCGAAACACGCAGGACAAATGGTCCCGTTATAAATTTTACAAAGAACGAAGTTACATTTTTATTTGATAAAAAATTGACAATTCATTCTTGAAAATAGAGATAGATATTTGGATCGACGTGTATACACGGGGAACGCGGTTAACTGGTTAAGATGCGTAAAGCACACTTTCGATTATCTTCGGTTACTGAAAATTGAGACCGGTGCAGTTTTATTCTGCATAAAAATCACGGCGCAACAGCCGTCGATTCCGACTCGGAAGTCAAGGATACAGTTTCTCCATTGCCTCTGTTTCCCGGAGTTGCGTGCGTCCTGTACGCGGATACGACCGACGCGAGAGCTTTCACTTGTTTTCGTTCTCGGTCTCGCGCGGAGAAATTGCAAGCTCTCGGGACAAACACTTTTGCCGCTATAAATTACGATCTCGTTCGGCTGGCAATTGGAAGAAACGCGTCGGAAGACGTCAAAGCAATCGGGCTCCGCAGTCGCAGGTCGAGATGGATCGCAGACTTTTAATCGGAGCACCAATCATCCACGCGATACGCGTCCTGGCTGGCAAGTGGCGAGAGCTGGCAAGCAGTTGGCCAAATTGTGTTCTCTCCTCACTCCCTCTCTCTCTCGTCTCTCCTCTCCTCGAGGCTCGTCGAGCGAGACGCGGTCTCTCGAAGTTGGGGTCGTTGGACGATTTCGGAGGATAATTTATGACGCCCCGGCGTTTCAGTCGCGACGGGGCCAGCATAAACAACCTTCGCTTCTCCCGCGGCCATCCCCTTCTCTCTGTTCCTCTCCTTTGTTTCCCTTTCCGTTCATTCCTCGGTCACCCTCTGCGGGGAGCATCGCAGGGAGAGAGGGAGATCAATACGGAAGAATAGCGCAGTTTTCGCTTGCTTTTCCTGCTTTCCTCGCGAACGCTCGAAAACAATCCTCTTCCACTCTCGCCGGTCCTGTTCGTTCCATTCGTCGAAGATTTCTCACCCTCTCAGTCCCTCTGGCTCTGAACGTCCGCGACAAATCTCGTTCCACAAAGCGATCAAGCGAACAGTTAACAAGACACGCACAAGTCTAAGCTTTAATGAAATTGACACGCGAAATTGATCGACGAAGTTAACTTTCGTCGAAATCGAAACGAGAAGAACATCTAGTTCATAGGAGAGGTGGTTACCAAGGGCAATCCGAGTGAAATCAAAATCAAAAGCAACTTGTGTCAGAGCACGTTCTTCCTCCGCCGAGTCGTAGAATACCAACGACGACGCCACGAACCAGCATTCGAACGATCATATTCGCCATTGTATCGCGAAGTTGCGCAGGCACTCCTACCAAACCCTCCAGCACTTTCAGCTTCGGTGTGCGTTGCTGTTCTTATTCCACTATTCGAAGTATCATCGATCGCGTGTTTACCCAGCAACGTGGCTTTCTCGCGGAAGTGTCCCGAGGCGACCAGCAGCCCACCCTATAGTCCAGCTTTTAATTTCGGATTTTCCCGGAAGTTCTCTCCACCTCCAGAGCTACTTGAACCCCGTTGGAATAAATTTTTCTCTTTTTCTCTCTCACTCTCTCTCTCCCCTCGGCTCGCTCCTCCTCCGAGTTTTTTCCCCGTGCTCTCGATGCTGGAGCACTTGGACACCCCCGGAGTCATCGTTCGCTTTCGCGCCACTTTCCTTTCCACCCTATATAACACGAATCCCTCTCGACGACCGCTCGCTGACGCGTACGGTGCACAAGGTCCGAGCGAGGCTTTGCTACATGCTTCCACCCCCATAGTGGACGAACCATTTACAGGGTAAACGATACTCTCCCGTTCAGGAACGCCATTGCTCGCTATCAAAAATATTGTATCCCGGAAAAATCATTCTGTGAGACACGCCTCCCTGTTTTTTTAGGTGAAATACAATTTTTTTACCTTTTTTCTTTTTTGTTTTTATAACACAATTGTAGGATTAGAACCGTTTGCAAAATAGAATAATGTTTAATTCAAATTATAACTTTAAAATCAATACAATTAACAAAACTTTCGTCTGAATCTCCGTCTGAGATTTTGAAAAACACACGTCTTTGCCGATTCACACTCCGTACATGAATGAAACAAAACGATGAAACACGTAATCAATAAATGTTTAAAACAAATCATCGCGTGGTAACCGTCACTAATATAACTATGTCAAGCGGCATTCACACGCATGGAATTCATCACCCTACACAATTAATGTGTAATTTGCCTTCTTCTGTTGTCTTTCTGTTTCAACCAGGAATTGGGTAAATTATAAATGTGACAGAAAATTATTGAATCAAATGGGGCATGTTTCGAAATTGTTAATTGTATAATTTTAGTAAATGATTTCGTTCAAGAAGATTGCGAACTTGCCAACTGAATAACAAATGCACTGAAAGAAACGGAGGGAAGATTGAAGAATCTTCGAAAACGATACTCCTTCGATCCCCGCAGAGGGGTGGAAAGACGCGATCGTTCGCTGTCGAGAATATTAGGTCGATCTCTAGGGGAAAATGTTAGCGAAGACGGAGTAGGTGAGGATCACCGGCCTTAATCCGATATTCCATTTGCTCTGGAACAGGCTCCATTTATTCTAACGCCTCCCCTGTTCTCTGTCGTGAAATCGGTGTACCGTTGCCCTATAAATCGGCTCCATGATTCGTCGGGGGATCGTACGATCAAATGGGCCAGCAAGCTTTCCAGGGGACACTCTGAGTCATCGCTGCTGATCGGTTTCGACGTCCTATCGTGCGAACGGTTCTAGGTTTATGACAACAGCGATCAAAGAGCTGTTCAACCCCCAGTCATCCCCTGTATCGATCTGGTACATTTTTGTACTTGCTTGCTCGGAGATGCACAAATGATTTGTGTGAATATTTTATATAAATATTGCATAAACAGCACGAAACAGAATACAGTAAAGTCGCGTTCTAGATCTCTCAGAACTCATTAGTTTCAACCCTCCCCCCTGCCCAGGATCGTGACAAGTGTTGAGAACATGGTCTGAAAAAAATTTGAGGCCGATTGGATCGTGGGAACCTGACGCGCATCAAAGTTGAAAACTTTGAATTTTTTAAATCACAAGAAGCTCAAAATTTTGAAATTTCAAATTTCAAATTTTCAATTTTTCAAATTTTCAAGTGTTCAAATTTCAAATTTTCAAGTGTTCAAATTTCAAATTTTCAAGTTTCGAAATTTCAAATTTTCAAGTATTCAAATTTCAAATTTCAAATTTTCAAGTATTCAAATTTCAAATTTCAAATTTTCAAGTTTTCAAATTTTCAAGTTTTAACATTTCCAAATTTTCAAATTTTCAAATTTCAAATTTCCCACGACCCAATCGGCTCTAAATGTTTTCCAGATCATTTTCTCAACACTTGTCACAATTCTGAAGGATGAAGCCAAAAAATTTTTTGGTTTAACATCAAGATCCACCTTTATGTTTACATGTGCTCTTCTATTCCACGTTCGGCACTGTCCCTTTGTACTTTCGGCGCGATCGACGCAGTCATAAAAAAATAGTTCTCCTAGACGATCTCTGTCCCTGCTCGGACCAGGCGATAATCTAGATCGCGGCATTACTGTAACTGAACTTTCCAAACTGGTCGAAATCGTCCGTATACGAGTTCACAGTTCAGGGGTTGGAACAAGGATTCGACGTTCAGTGTCGACAGACGCTTCCGTTTCAAGATGAGTATGCCGATTCGCGCGAGCGTAGCCGGCGCCAGTAGCCGCGAATCGTTTATTGGCGGACGAGGAGAGTCGGCATTAGGGTTGCAAGGGTTAATAAGATTCGAGGCGAAGTCGCGGAAGTCGAAGCGGATGGCAGGCGATTTCTTTGTTCGCGAGGGAGGCGGGAAAGGCGAGGGGCATGTAGAAGCTAGCACGATGGCACGTTAAATGCCGAGCATCGTCGCTCGGGACACGATAAGGGCCAGCTCTAATCGCTGCTTAAGTTAATTAACGGAGAGAACAGAGAGAGAGAGAGAGAGAAAGAGAGACAGACAGGGAGAGTGACAGAGAGAAAGAGAAGATCGTCAAGGTCCTCGGGGACCGAAGTCACCGTTGTCCGGAGGCCCCTGACCGACGACGTTGCTTCCGTTTCCTCTTTTTGCTCCCGCGCGATCCTCTTCCTCGTCGGGTATCGATCTCCCGGCGCAGTCGATCGTTCCAAATACGTCGCCGCCGCGAACGCCACTCCGTTTTCCGATAATTACGTTCCTCACGGAGGCCGTAACTTTCGCTGTAAATTAACTCTTTGCTCGACGCGGATGCTCCTGATTCCTCCGTGCTCCGGGAACCTCTGGTCCTTGTTACACAATTTCTTTGATTTTCATTTCGGTCTGTGCGCGAGCCGCTGGTCAATAAACAACGGAAACACACAGACACCATATAGACTAGATAAAATTCCGGAAAAATATTGGAAATATAGTTCGGCTGCATGGTACCGTTCACTTCTTGTTGCATCCGAACATTTGGCGCAGTGTGACGAAGAAAAACATTTACAAAGTCAGCGAAGTCGACAAGGTTGATCTAACGAAGGGGGTGGTTTCAGAAAATAATTTCCCCTGATACGAAGGAACGGCCTAAAATTCTGTAAAAAATGTACGAAGCAGTGTTCGCATAGACTTGCGATTTGGTTTTTATTCCGTTCGAATATCCGGTAAAGTGATGGAGATAACTTGAGACAATTGTGCGGTAGGCGACGCGGGCGTCTGAGCGGATAGATATAAAAAATGACAGGGTTGAGGGTTTACGGCGTGCTAGGTGGTTTTCGGGCCAGTGGCGTCGAATTCCTGACGGAGGAGGATCGACCGTGGCGAAGGGTGGAAGACGGGAGGCGAGAAGCGGAGTCGATGGGACTCGTTTTGATCTTGTTTAGGCGGGAGAGGAGCAGAGAGCAGCAATGGCAGAACGGAGCAGAGCGGAGCAGCATAAACAGCGGCCGGAGAGGACCCAGGCCATCTCGGCCGGATGGCCATCGGCATCGGGGGCTGTGATTTATTCAGGGTTATTGTCCTGCGCGGGGTTTTTGTCCTGCGAGGAGGGCCCCGGCGCGGCGCAACAACGCGCGTATATGCACCGGGAAGAGGGGACCGAGGAGGAGGAGGAGGAGGCGGTGCACAGTCCGAAACGGCAAGAACGCACTTGGACCAGCTGGGAGCGGCGAGAGGAGCCGAGAGGAATAAAGAGGGACGAGGAGGAACGGAGAGGAACCGAGAGGATGCAACGACATTACTCAGGCAGGCCGACTCCTTCGCCTTTTTCTACTGTGCTCGAACGTGCCACCGGGTGCATTGACATCACGGCGTCGACGTAATTCTCGGTACGACGCTTCCGTATCGGTCTCTTACGTTTTCATTATAGCTTACGCGGACAACTTGTTACGCGAGTCCCGCGTTTATAAAATACTGAGCCGCGCGCGAGAGCGGCGAGGCGCGGCGCGGCCGAGAGGAGCGGTGTCGCCCCGCCAGCCACCGCCGAGTCAAACAGGATTCCGCTGCCACTCGATCACTCGGTACCGAATCCTTCTATCCGGCAGATTCAGACCGAACCCCCTCGAAACCGTTCTCTGTCGCTCGCGTTTTCCCGCGATCCTCCTTTTCCCTCAGACAACCCTCCGACGAGAAACAATTCAATCAGATGCGACTATCGCTTCGGAAGTGGTTGTTCGTTGGTGGCAGGAAAAATTATTTTGTAGAAACCACCCTTAAAAGGATCTGTCTACATCGAGAAAACTGACCAATGCAAGGTGCACTGTCTGCACTTGAACGTACATTTTTCCAGATAGTCATCAGCACTCTAAGGCGCCGCTAAACATAGCTGTGTACCAAAATATTCTTTAGAACATTAAAATTGTATAAATTACTAAACATTTGGTTTTGATGCTGAACAGCTCCGACTACAAAGGTTTAGTTAACTGGTGACATATTACCTCGTGCCGCACTGACGCCTAAAAATTAGTGTTATCTTCAGGAAGCTCGCAAGAGAACAGTATCCCGGGGACTTTATACCACGACCGCAAACACTAAACATGACGGTGGAGCAAACCGACAGAGTTCCGCCTAGGAACTTTGCTTTATACGCTCTCGTAGAGGCGCCGGATCTTGTGACGGAAGGCCTCGGTACGTGCGCGAGAGCGGTGATGTACGCGGCACGGTGGTTTCCATGGAAATTTTCGGGCGTACCCGGTGCATCCTTTTATGATGCTAGTTTCGAGAGCAACTGGGTTCGAAGCAAACTGCAGTTTAGGACGCGTTAAGCCGCAGTTAAATCTAAGCTCTCCGGATCTCTCGGGCTTCTCCGGTCTCGCAACGTAAATCTTCGCTGTTGGCGTCACACCGTCCGCAAGCGGCTCTCTAACACCGTGGGCGTAGAGCAAGTTTTAGGTTGTTCGTAGCTTCCGCGATGCTCGGACGGTCCTCTCTCTCTCTTGCGGAGAAAGTATCGTCCTCGAAACGCTTGTACTCTCGTTCGACCCTGCCTGTCATGCGACGACGACGGCGCGACGCGACGCAACGCCCGGCAATCCGCCTGTCTGACGCTGTCTAGTCGTTTCTCCTGCAGGAGATCGTGCCGCATTACCGTTCACGGCCACGCCCTTCAAAAAGCGTCTCGAATTTATGTAACGCGCACGTTTTTTCCACCGAGTTCGGAAGAACTGAGAACGCACACGTTCCCGGCAAAAATCGTCGCCGAAACATTATTGCGTCGAGAGCCGACGTTGCACGGTGAAATACCAGTTTGCCGGTGATTAATGGAAATCGATGGCGCTCTTAACGAACGTGATTTTCCGTTGCACGCATTTTTCTTGAACGTAAGGCCGCGAGGGGCGTCGCGATAACATCGAAACGCAGCGTAAGGCAGCCGCCGCGCCGGTGGCACGCTCGGCATCGACCGATTTCAATCGACTCGCGCGACTTTCGATCTGTCCGGGTCCCGCTTTCGGGCTTTCCGCATTCCGCGTTGCGATATAATTATTCTCTCGCGTTCGTCGGAGCAGCTGCAACGCGAAGCAGAGGAAAGGTTGATGAAACATGAAACTGTCGAGACATTGTTCCGAATTTATAGCGACGACGAAGGAAAGAAATCGCCATGTCAAAAATCGCGACAAAGCAAACTCGAAGAGCAACGCAAGCAGGGTGCTGCGGAGCGGAAACGACGCGCGTTTCGACCGACTAGGTCTCATTTTCGCAGGCGGGCCGCTAAAATTTCGGCTGAAAGCGGCACACGGGGGGTCTCGCGCCTGTTTTTTTCCAGAAAGAACGTGAAAGGAAGAAAGAAAGCAACGAGATCCTCAATGGAGTGGAGCAAAGCGAAGCGGAGCCGAGCCGAGCCGTGAAAGGCAAATGCGCTCGACGAATGGCCGCGAGAGGGAAAGGGGAGCTCCGGCTCTCCTCGTCTTTCTCCTTTCCTCCGATCGGCTCGCCGTTTCGCTAGAACGAACTAGTTCCGTTCTGGTACATAGTCCTACGTACACGCTTGGATTAAATGTGGGAGAAAGAGAGACAGAGGGTCGTGTCGCGCGCGTGAACGCGACTTAAAACCGGTCCCACCCACGCCCGCGCGCACTCGCACTCGCACTCGCACTCGCGAGGGTTGCGCGCTCAGCTGAACGAACGAGATAGCTCGCCGGACGCGGCCAGAAATGAAAATATTCTAATTACCGGAGACATTGTTGCGACACGGTTGCGAGAAGGCGCAACGACGACCGTGATGAAGCGGTTTTCTCGCTGGTGCAGCGAGAGTCCGGCCGAACCGAGGCGGATTCGTTCGACGAGTAATCCCGTCGCGACGAAAACCGTGACCACCGACGAGAAACCGCCTTCTTTCCGCGCTAATGCGACCGCCGATTCAGCACCCAGTCGACTAACCACCTAACTGCTGTCCGGGAACTCTCGCGTCTGTCGGGCTCTTGCGAGAGTAGCACATTCCATTTGCTCCATAAAATTGATTTAGGAAATTTTTATTTCGCGCAAAGACGTAGAGAACATATTGACACCGTATCTAATCGATTTATGGTGAACGATATGGATCTTGTTCGATGTCTGTTTCCCGAATATTACAAATGTGGACTGGTATGCTCAAGAAAAATATCTTCAGTCGATTTTTATTGCATGGAAACTGCTAATTACAATTTTCACGAGTTTCGTTCAAAAAAGAAACGAACTAGGATTACCAAAAACGTGATGTCTATATAAAATGGCGAGGGGATCAGAGGAGAGGGGGATTACTACTAGATTAGGAAATCGGTTAGAGAAGATTAACGACCCCGTCGAAAAATAACTCTGAGGCGGGAAGCTCGTTTCGGACGTGTGCGGAATGATTGCCGAAAGTTGGCGATCTAATGGGAAGTTTCCCACGCAGAACCAACCGATCCTCCCCTGCGTCCGGGCATGGGGGAAGAAATTGCAGGCTCGGTGTGGCACGCACGAAACAACGTGGCGCGGCACACCGCTTTGCTCCGGGTCAAAGAATAGGCTGCGGCTCGCTCGAATATCGACAAACTGCATTCCTCGGCCCAGTTTTCCCCTCGCGTTTACTATCGGCCGCGAGTACGACCTCGTAAACTATTAGAGCCAGGGTCTCCGCGAACCAGCCGTAACGTGTGTCGGAGTCGTTAATAAAATCGTCGCGTCGTGTCGGGTACGCTCCCCTGTGACGCTTTCCGCTGTTGGCCAACCGCTGCGAATCGCCGCGATTCGCGGTGGCCGACAGCCGGTTCGCTCGCAGTCCGCCGAACGTTAATGACCATAGATGTCTTTCAATCTCGCGAGTCAATGGATCGTTAATTCTTCGCGTGATAACGTCGTCGAGTCGGGCTCGCGACCAAAATTACGAACACGTTGGTTCGCTATCACTGGACTGCGTATTTTATGCGTTCACGACAAAAATGGGTGAGCACAATTTAAAGCAGTGGACATATTGAAAAGATTCAGGGTTTGGTTTCAGCTTAATCAGATGTAATTAAAAGAAAAATGATATTTTAATTTCGCTCCTGTGTCTTGCAATCATTGCAAATATTCTTTACTTTGCACAAAGACTCGCAACTATCAGTGTCAGAAATATGTGACACAATCTCGGAATTTATTTCGAGTTGGTCAAGTCAAAATTTCATACAATCTCTTATCTAAAGTCGTGGTAGCCAGTGTTATATTTAAAGATTCGCTTTTCGTTCAATGTGTTGTAAATAGGAGTTGTTAGTAGGAGACCTGCACGAATGAAAGTTATTTTGTAGCACGAGGTCTCCTATCCTCGTAGACGAACATCAATAAACTGAATGAATACCCCGAATATGAACGAGTGAAACGAATAAAATGAATACGGTAGCTAACGAACATCTTTTGAACGATCAAAAAAATCTTTGGCCTGTAGCTTGGCCTTAGCTCGCACACACAAGCACAACTTCAGAGTCCTAACGACACAATAGTTTCGAGACAGGGTTAACGAGTCACTCCGAGGCCAGGATGAACAAAGAGCAACGAATTTCGATAAAATCGCGAGAGAAAGAGAGAGTCCTCTATCCGAGTTGTGCGGAGCTCTCCCCCTCTCTCTCTCTCTCTGGGTAGCGGCCGCATCGCGTGAGTGCGTAAAGTACGCCACGGAACGATCCCGCCGGCGGATTATGTTAATTAAACGTAATGCAAGAAGCCGGGGGAAATTAATCGCGTCGCCGGCTCGATCGCTCGTTAATGGCGGCGCTGGTTCCCTCCGGCCGGGTCGGCTCTCTTCTTCTTTTATTTCTTCGTGCCCTCCCGTTCGCCTTCTTGCACTTTCCTCTTCGAAAGAAAGAGGAACTATACTCCCCCGAGCACAGGAACACATTTTCCTATTGGTTTCGAGAGGTGTCGGAGATTTTGCTTGCTGTTAAAGCGGCGCAAACAAACGCGCCTTTGCCGTGCTCCTATCGAATCCCATTGAGTTTCGCCGCCTGTGTACGGAACGTCTTAAAATGCGTCTTCTGTCACTGGTAAATTAACCCCTTGTCTTCCAGCACCGTGCAGAGACGTTTCGAATGCAGGTCTTTGTGCGTGCAATAAACATTTTCTCCTTCAGTTTTAGGAAAAAACAATCTCAAAGAAAAATATCAAAAAATCACTAGCTTTTTTAATGAATGAGTTGCATACAGAGGCTCAATAATTTTCTTTGAAATAATAATCTCGGTACAAAATTTGTTGATTTATGGAATTGTTGATCTTTGATTTAAAAAAAAAGTGGTAACTTCCTCTATAGAATATACGTGTGTGCTATTGATATTAATTATTTTCTTCTTTCGGCATCGTCATTCTCCGTGCTCGTTTGCGAGCAGTCAGCCCGCAGAAAATCCTCCAGCGAAGCCGTCCCCTTCGTGATTTTTCCTTTTGCCCTCGCGGAGCAGCTTTTCATCGAGCTTTATTAATTATCATCGAGCCCCGTGATCCGTTTTAACGAGCACCGGTTCTCTCACTTTTTCTCTTTATCTCTGTTCGCCACGAATATTCTTGCCGTGGCGCGGCGCGGCGCGCATTGTGTCCTCCGCGAAAAGGGAGAACCCGGGAGGACCGGGTCTCCGCCGAAGAACAATCGCGGTTTCTCGATCATCGATCCTGCTGGATCCCCATTCTGCTGTCAGCCGACCGCATTCTTGCTGGTTCGTTCACTATCCTTCGAAAACCCTTCCACGAAACCGCTCACGGAGATTCGGTGGAACTCGACGCGAGTCTCATTTTTCACCTTCTTCCTCGTCCTTCCTCTCTGCCTCTCTCATTCCACTTTCGTTTAAGATCCTTAACGATTAACCCCTTCTCGATCGGAACTTTGGCCGTTTTCTTCGCGAAAGTAAGAGCGCGGCTATTACGGCAACCCTAACTGTGTCCCATGATATGCATGAAATTTCACAGTCCCCTAGACAATTTCCAAGATACAAATGATCAAAGTTACGGACCTTTTTGCCGACTTACGAAGTTTCAATTTCCTGCCAAGGAAATTGCAGCGGAAAATAATTTGATCATTGTACGAACGGCAAAAACCGCGAGCAATGAATGAAGCTCGGAAAAAAAAACATTTCATATAATTCTCGACGAGTCGGAGGCTCGAAGTGTGATCGATCGAACAGATAGTAAAAGAGCGAACAACCGCGCGAATAAAAGAGCGCAAAAAAAAAATGTTTCACGCTACGAATCGACGATGCTCGAATCAATTAGAGTTCTCAAGATTGTTGTTCGGTTCGGCAAAAAGAGTTCGATTCGATCGATCCGCAGCATCGGATCGAAGAAAAGGTGTCCGATCCCCTGATTGGCAGCGCAATGTCCGATCCTAATGCGCTGAAAGCAAAAAGGAACCTATCTTTCGATCCCTCGTAGCTCTAGTCTCAGTCCCGAGCCAAGAACCCCGACATCCTCTACGATTATTACCGATGTACGGCCTGGCGGGGGGGGGGGGGGGGGGGGGCCCAGACTTGCTCGATGAAATTGAACGTTTTTTGCGAACGGGTTTGCGCCGTGACAATGGCTGTTGGGTAACGGCTTGCCCGTGGAACGCGGATACACAGTTCGGCAGGTTCGCCGGCTCGGTTAAGGCTGATTTATCGTCCCGAAGACGCTGCCAAATTGGCAGCTCGCTTTGTCGAAACTCGTTACGCTGGCCAATCGCCGCTCCGGGATCTCCCGCAGTCCGAATTTTGGATAATCTCGACGAGGATACGTGAGATCGTTCGCAATTCCGCCGGGAGAGCCCGTTTTCCCCCTGTTCGGCCCCCGTTGCTCGTCTTCTTCCGCCCCGTTTCATCGTGCCCGTGGCTCCTCACCGCGTTTTTTGCCAAGTTTCGCATCCTCCTGAAGTTGGCGAGCAGTCGCCGAACTGTTCACAGTCTTCCGAACATGTAGCAGTACCGAGTCTCAAAAAATTTTACCTGTCGCGGCCCTCTACCTCCAGCGTGGTTGCACAACCATCTTTCGTGGGATGTGTCCTGTGAAAATGATTTTATTCGAGAGTCCATTCGCTGGTTCGTCTGATCAATTATTTTATTCTACTAGGACTGAGAGGAATCTTCCGAAACAACGATTTTAGTTCATTCATTATAGGTTCAATGACCTGTCTACCTAAACAACCAGTTTATTCTACAACAGTAGGTCGAACTGTCAATTTGTGTGAACAACGATTTTTTTCAGTAAATCTTATGTTTAGACTGATTAATTATTTTATTCTACTAGGTCGAAGAGCAATCGATCGGAACAACAATTTTATTAATTAATAGTAGGTTGAATGACCTGTCTACCTAAACAACCAGTTTATTCTACAACAGTAGATCGAACGGTCAATTTCTCTGAACAACGATTTTTTCCGGGAATCTGACGTTTAATTAAAAAAAAGTGCTGCTGAATTCTCTGTGTGTGAAAACCATTTATTCTTTTGTGGACGTCACTATAATTACGTACGCTACGAAAAGAGCCTAAAAATGTTGTAACATGCGACGATCATCACCTTTGTTCGAATAAACGGTACCCGTTCCGGATTGCGCGTATAGTCGTATCGATTCTCTCGAATTGAATTTAAGGTGGAAAAACATAAAAGCACGGTTTTGTGCAGCCGTTCGGGGGGCCGGCGTTGGTGCGGTTGTGCGGAAGATCGCCGAATTGGCCATTGGCTTTTTGCGCCGGCGACCGGATAAGAAATTGAAAGTTGTGTGTGGGAAGTCGTAAAAGGATCGCGCGGGCCAGGACGATGCGCCGCGCCTCGCCGCGACGCGCTCGTTTCTTTTCGCGCCGATAAAGGAGGCGGACTCGCAACTTCGAATCGAATTCTCGGTTAGGTAGGTAGGTAGGAGAGAAGACGGAGAGAGTAAAAACGAAAACGAGAAAACGTTCCCGGTTTACGTTGCGATGCGCGAGACCCGTGTCGCGATGACGTAAGGACGCCGAGTTACAGCTTCCGCGACGACCGTTCCCTATAGATTCGCCTAACGTCACCGGAAGCTGTAATAATTCCGATGACGACGCGCTCCCTCGCTCAATTGCGGTGCGTAAACGAGATCGCTCGGAAACGCACCATGGATCGCACCATGGTCGCTGCCCGTGTTAAACGCCGTTGAAAATCCCATGGAAACGCGCAGAAATACCAACCACCAATTTACCATTAATTATCATCAATTACCATTCTTAACATAATGAATTTGCATTTTCTCTTATTTTTCAACGGGAGTCGTATCGACCGAGAACTATTATAAAGTATTCAAACTTCTGAAAATATAAAGCTCACAGACTGCCGAGAAAATATCGTGCATATAAAATATCTTCGTTTTCATTTTTCCCAGAGGTATCTTCCTACCCTATCAATCGGTAAAGAATTAGCCTGTACTGTACAAGCTAATTACGTTACTAATAACGTTACCGAATGGGGTTCTACGTGAGTGTCCCTTCACAAACGAAACAGCGATTCGCACGTAATTCGTCGCCCGGCGAATTCTGACGCGACGCGATGCGCAGGAAACGAAGTTCCGTTGGTTGAAGCGGCAGGGGGGGGGGGCGTTCTCGATTTTCCTAGAGGGCGACCGGAGGTTTCCAGCGTTTCCAGCTCCGAAGCCAGACAAATCCGCGCGCAATTGCAATTTCCGCGCGACGCTGCGCCCCGTCGAATGCAATTCCCCTGACGCAACGCGACTCAACTTTTCGTGTCTCCGAGAGAGAAATTCCGTCGATGGAACAACGTTTCCGGTTCCCAGCGACATGAGCAGAAAGTATGCTGTGCCTGTGAAGCCCCATGAGACAGTACGCCCTTGCTCGCATCTAACGCCGTAAATGTTCTCCGGCAATTAAATTGTTCATGTCGTGCGATGAAAGGAATTGTTCAGACATTGTTGCTTAACTCTGACGACGTCCAAATGAGCAGATGAAATCTGAAAATATATTTTCACTTGGTCCTCGCTTCTAATTCGTGTAGACAATTTTTATTTTGCGTACAAATCCACAGTGTAATTATAATAATTACAAGTGCCTTTATTACTTCCAACATTATCTCGTATAGGAACGCTAACGCAATTTTTTGGTCAGCTTAGATCTCGAAAGAAATCGATCGATTTCTAGCGTTTTGTCCGTTTACTTGAAAACGGAAGCGCGAGGAAATGAAAAACTCGATCGTGCATGAACGCGTTAAGGCATCTCAGTGTCGTATTTCAAAGTAGCGCTTTTCAAGCGGACGAGTACATATTGGCAGGCTAGCATTATCAGTATTATTCGTTCTGGGAAGCGAAACGGCGTGCGCGAAGTCAAGAACCGAAGGAAATCCGCGGCGGAAGGAAAAGGGTTCGTCGATCGGAACGCGTACTCGCGTCCGTATCGCGGGTAACAGTCCCGTCCATTCCGTCGAATCTATTTAATGCGCGTTTTATCCGTCCATTGGGCTGCACTATAATTTAATCCCATCTGTTCTTACTGGTTTCGCCTGGCGTGGCCTGCGGAGAGCAGCACGTTCATTCACCACTTCGAGAACGAAACGCCGCGCAGATGTGCGTCAAATGCGTGCACGCATCCGTTCGGGCCGCGGCCGTTCCGTCATTATGCTATCAGACGATGCAATTGCCAATTGCCAGTGTCGACGGTGAACTTTCTCGACGATCTCGCCTTGAACGGGTCCGCGAGGGGACGCCTCGATCGCGACGGATCACCGAGAGGCGGCTGACATCTCGCTTTCCGATCGACCTCCCTCCCTTTTAGAGCTTATTATTGCGTCCGTCGCTGCTGGCTCGACGCTCGATTAACAACCCCTTCGGTTGATGTTTGTTTATCGGCAATTATATCGACGCAGAAAATTTCATTTTTACTGACAGAGCAGTGTGGTTAACGCTGAACCTACCATCGCCGGTCAAATGACCGGTTCTGCGGTTTTTTATTTTACGATTATTGAAATTATAATGATGCTTTCACCGGACATGATTATACACATTTTTGTGTTCACATATTATCATAAAAATCACAGAAAATTTATATAAATATCATTTTTATAGACTATAACATATGTATACAGGTTCGTTGCTCAAACGATTGGTTAACGCCAATTCATTTGTGGAGACCGCAGCTCGTTATCGAATACTATAGTCTGTTTCACTTCGCGTGTGATTTCTTCTCGAAAAAGCCAGTGAAATTAACCCCTCGAAGGAGAAGAGTGGACGTATCCGCTGCAGACAATCGTTTAATCTATCTGGACGATTTTGTATCAAATCAAGTGTACCTACATGTCCTCTGAACACGCAGCTCGATTTTAACTAGCAGATTAGTATTGACTCGGAAACAGTTAAATACTATTGTTGAAGTAACATTCTGAGTAATCCTACCCCATTCTGGAATTGCCCATCAATCTTCTGCGCCTGTCCGAGGACGCAACAAGTCCGAAGACGGTGTTCCCGTCGGCACCGTTATCTCCTCGCCGTGATATTTAGACGACAGGTGTTTACGTAAGCTTTTTAGCCCGAAACGCGTCGATGTAAAAAAATCTGATTGGCCAATTACGCCGACGTCGAACGACCGTCTCGTTCCCCTGGGCTCGACGTAATTATTATTTTCTGAGACGCCGGCCGATCGAGGGGGTTACTTCGGGTTAGGGAAGCCGTACACTCTCAGCTAGACGGTCCCCGAGGTCAGTCGTCGGGTGCATTGTTGCTCTGGACTTAAATGTAACGGGGACGATCAAATGAAATTATGCGTTCTAGAATATGCAGGAATATTTTTCGTGTAAGGGGTTGCTGAATAAAAATTGGGCTATCGCTAGAGACAGAAATATTATTCGTTTCTTAATTATTTTCTTAAATTCTGCTATTCTTATAATTGCCTCAAATTTAACCTACGCGATTTGATCCTAATTTCATAAGATCCCCGGTCTACGAAAACCGACAACATTGTTTATTTGCGAAACAGAATGTTTCTCGAAACAACAGCTTGATTCGCAATTTCAGGTGGAAATTGTCGCGCATTGATCTCGGAACTATGAACGACGGTCTCCGTTGTGTTTGTCGACTGTTTGGTCGAGTTACGTGTGAGCTTCGCGAAAATCGGAGACAGCCGTTTGAAGAACGGCGCGCGTTGTATCACGGGAGTCTTGGTACCTGGCCAACAGGTCTAAAACTAACGCTCAGAAAAAGAGGACAATGAGGAGGATCGTTTGTAGCGGCGATTGCGAGCGTCGGCGACGATTCTCTCTCGTCAGAGTCTCTTTTTGATCGATTCGATATGTCGTCGTTCATTTGGGGTACGGGCTTTAAGGAATTAAGGATCGCCGACCTCTCGTCTCTCGTGGTACCTTGGTCTTGTTTCGCGAGACGCGCGTTCGACGCGATCCATTCTCCGGGTCGCAGTTTTGTCGTTTTACCGTCCGGGTCCCCCTTGTCGGAGAACGATTCGGTTTTACGAGTAAGAGAATTGCCCATCGATTCTCAGTCCTCAAAATTCGAGCCGAGAGAAGGTAGACGAAAGGTGCGAACTTTACACCGTGTTAAAAGCGTATTTATGCAACGTGCACTGCGAACCATGCAAATGGAGGGACTGCATATCATCGGTGTACATCATCAATCAATTTTCAATATATTTTTGAGAAATTCACTTTCTCCGATTTACCGATACCATCTGGCAGTAAAGAAAAATGTCCGGTTTCCAGCGGTTGGAGATAATCTTGTGAGCCGCGCCGAATTCGTAGCCCGAGGCTGTGGCGGAAGGAAACGTACGAGCGCGCGGCAAGAGAGAAGAAGCGACCGACTCCGGGGCAATAATTAAAGTCGTGCAGAGGCAGCTCGATCGGAGCCGCGCGCTGCGTCAAGGATCGCGCTAATTGCAGGAGGTCGAGCAAGTTCACGGTAGCGCGGCACGAGAAGGTTACTGTTACTTTTCCTGGTCGACATCTTCTAGCTCCCCCTCCCCGGCGTGTCCCTTCTTCTCTCTCTCTCTCGATTCTCGCTCTCGTCTCGATCTCCTCTCTGTCCCGCTGTTTTTCCTCCGATCGTTCCCTCTCTGTTACGCGGGCCGCGCAGGAGGACGACGCATGGCGTTGTTCCGAACAGTGTACGCCGGCTGGAAAATATTGGCGAAAATTGTTGCGATTCTAACGGAATGCAGCTTTCTATGCGATGCTGATTTTCGGCATTGTAGAATTCTACGACTATTTGGAAAATCCGATTCGGTTCGGTACAATTGAATTTTCGTTCGGTCGAAATTCATCCAACAAATTCTTCGAAATAGAACGTGGGACATAGAAATTTGCCAGTGGCCCGTGCGGAAGAAACGAGGCGCCGAGAGGGAAAGAGGCAAGAGGCCGAGAGCGAACGCGGAGACACGGCGGAGGACGGAGGAGACGAAGCCACATGGACGGATGATTGGCTCGTTTCTCGAGATAGCCGCGAACCCGGTCGCGGCCGGCAGTCGTCGTAGCGTTCGGTAACAGAAGAAACAGCGCAGCGGCGAGCAGAAGCATCGACTCTTCTGGGTTGCAGAAGTTGCGGTACTGGTCTAAAGGAATTACCGTTAGAAGAGCTGCACTCGTCTTACGTGCTTCCTAGACTCTCCTCCATGTTACACATCTGCGGCTGTGTCTGCGTCTCTGTGTACCTGTGCGTATGTGTGTGTGTGTGTGGGTACGCTTGTTTGCCTGGTCTGCGTGCACCGTCGTGCATCGGCGTGCATCGCCGGCACCGTGCACACACGCATACAGACTGCACACGGCCGAGAGCGCGCTGTCACGCGGCCACCGAGCTCGATCCACGATATACAAGGTGTCTGTCGCGACTTTGAACCTGTTCTCGTCCCCGGGACACCGACACTGCTCGATGTTAATTGCGGGGACAAGGGACACCGGATTTTCTCCCATTCGCGGATCCCATTCGTTCCCCGTTATCCTGCGTTTGTTCCTACAACCTGTATACTTGGTCACTATGAACTTCACTGTAATTTGACAATATTCGACCATGGCGTCACGGCCCGATAATAATTAGAACACCGAACTTCCTTATTACCTGCTCACTCTGCAATTTTTATTTCGAATAAATACTCACGTTTCAAGCAATAGAGTACGTGTCTACAGCGGCAGTCAATAATTGAACCGTTTTTGGCGAACCAGAATTGAACTGGTAGAGCCCGTAGACCACAAGAACGACGAATGTTGCAATTCGCGACTCGTGTCTCTCCAATTTAGGACAAGTACGATCTGGTAATGGCGTGTCTGGGTCGTTTCGATTAACCCGCTAAATAGGTAATTTATCGGACCGCGATCTACGTTTAAGTCTAATACAGACGAGACGAAATATTGAGTACGATCAAAACATTTAATGGTTTCTTTCGGTGAAAGTTAATCGAACGTCGCCGTTGATCCACTTCGATTTCCAAAATATTAACGCGAGCCGGGGTCGGTATAAATAAATAATCCCTCGGGGAGGATGCAGTCTGGTGCATCCGACGAGTGAACTCGTCGCAGATGAACGGATCACCCGGCAGGCTGGTCGCAAAGGACGAAAGGATTAGAAACATTGGGGACAGAATATCTGCCGCCTCGAAGTGCCTCGTCGGACGGATCCTTTGAGATGTCGAGAGCACTTTGAAGAGGAGCCTGTACGACAGCTACCGGATTATACTCGGGCGTCGTACACGGTCTTGTTTAATGCCCCGTTTCAATGATACAACAGTAAACGGGACACCGGGTCTCCCCGTCTACCCTTATCGTTAATCAAAACCGATAGAAGTAGTTCGCAGATCAAATAAGATTCGCGACCCTAATTTGCGCGCCTTAGCAATTCGACGCGGGCAATCGATCCAGCGGATTCTTTTGGCGAATCGATCGCGAAACCGGGACGTTGCGATTTGTGAAGAACGCCGCTCGATTTATGGCGCTAATCGCGAGCAGGTTGACCGGGAATCCAGCTCTGGTGCAAAATTAAATACCAAGGTAATCGTAGTAATTTTTCGTGAGAGATCATTTATCTATTAATCCCTTTCCGTGTCATTTTCTTTACGATTACAGTGATTAAAACGCCTTCATCCTCAAAAATGTCGTAGAAGAGAAAAGAATACATGTATTTTTTGTATTGCTACATTGATTTTAATGCTGAAATATTGATTACAAACAAGTGAAATTTTATTTCATCTAAAAAGAAAGGCGGTAACATCCGTATTTGTTGGACTTTGTTTAAAATCTTCATCACGAGTATGACTCGTTAAAATACGGCAAGGGGTTAAATGATAGGGATTTTGGAAAAATATTGCTTGCTTGTTCACTCACGCGTAAAGGAAAAGTCGGGATCGGCCACGGATAAGTGGGAATGAAAACGATTTTGCTCGAGCAGAATCGTGCATTAAATGTGGCCGAGGCGTCTCTGGTTAAACGACGCCTGAAGACGCCGGGAAGAATTCAATTTGCCGAAAAAGATCACGAGCCCCGGGGAAGACGCGAAATTTCTGTGTATCCTATGCGGAGATTAATCGACAGGATACGCGAGCGAGAGTTTAGGGCTCGCCGCCGTTGGATAAACTAGTTACAGCCGATCCTTAACGAGGCTGGATATATCGAGGGCTTACGGGGATACGGTGAAATTGGATTTCGAACGCCGCCGATAGACAACTTCGTTGAATTTCGATCGAGGATGGCTCCTCGCGGTTCCGAGCGCGGCATCCACGCCAACCGAGAAATTTTGCATCCGATTAGCGCATTATGTGTAACCAACTCGGTGAACGTTCATTGAAAATTATCGTGGATACTAGTCGAGCGATTATGGCACCGTTTTACACCCGGATCGATCACTTTCGGTTTCTGCGACGGGTCATTTGTAATTTTTGAAGAAACCGTGAGCGTCCTCGGTCCTGTTCATTTATTCAATAAAATAGTTCGAGCGCAGGTATTTTTTGACGGCTCGTTGCAAGTTTAATCTGTGCGAATCTTAAAAAGTACTCGGTGAGATTTTGAGGAACGTCTTCTTTAAATTTAACTAATTTTACAATACAAAAAAGATGTTAAAAATGTACCAATAATCGCTGATAAAAAAAAATTGCGAACAGTGTCCGAGATAAAAATTAGCGAATCCCGTGCGTACAGCGAAGACACGAGAATATTGTTTAAGGAATTAATTGTAAACGACGGCGTGGGTTAATCGCGTTAATGTCTTCTAATCGAATGCGGGAGATGGCAGCACGGAAAATATTTGCATCGTGCGGTCTAATCGATGAAAAATCCCGACCGCCCGTTAAAATAGCTGCCCGTTATAATGGCCGTCGCGGCCGATAACGTTTCAATGCCGTTAATTAACTCGAAAAGACGGTCCGCGATCTAACGGTGACGATGGCGAAAATGTTTGGTCCGGTAGATCGCTCGGGTTCGGGAAACTTTCACGTGAATGAAAACAAATTGATAACAATTATCTCTAATCGTTTGCGCTTTCATCGTAATTGCTCTTTCGTCGAATAGGTGGCGGTTTAACGTGACGTATCTGATAAAACGGGAACGATTAGAAAATTACCGTAGACTTCGTGGGTGATTCGAGCCTTCCGATCTTGTTAAACAGGATTTTATCAAAAAGTCTAATTAGAGGCCACCGTCCGTTTAAAGCGAGGCGTATTATACCGGTCTGATGTCGTTCAGCCGTTGTGCTATTAGATAAACCGAGTACTTTTACTACTTATAATTTTTCCAACTTCACGTTCCTACATATCTACATATATCTTTCAATAATCTTGTGCGTATATATTTTTAATAAACTGACGTGATAAATTGATAAGACAATTTTTTAACGATAGCATCAACACACAGAAGCTCTATCTTGTTTGTCATATGGTAAACAAAAATCATTATCGATAAAACATAAAAAACAACATGGGAAGGAGTGATTTCTGTGAGGATTGTGGAAATGCGAAGGACAAAAAGAATGAAAATATCTGGAAGCGGTTGAGGCTTTTTCGAGACAGAGAGGATCGGGAAGGGCACGGTCGGCAAAGGTTAATCGAGAAAGCGGGGGCGAACAAAAGGGTGGAAAAATTAGCACAGTCTGGAGGGTGTTCGGTGCCGGCTATACTCTGTATGTATAGCGTGGAACGTTTGTCGGTACGTATAGATTGTCCGCACACGGACCACACTCTGTACGCGGTCTAGAGTGTTTCTTTCCCTTGCTCCTCGCGTCCCTGACCCTCGCACTTGGCCACTCGGTCATTGTTCGGCTCACAATGAACCGTTCCGATATACACCGGCTTGTCCGCGGGCTTGGCTCCGCTTCCTCTTGGCGTCGCGACTTATGCGCCACGCCGCGTCGCACCGACACGCCTGTTACGTTCCTCGCGTCGTCGCTTTAATTAGTACCGAGGTTTCTAGCTGCGGGGCAAAATCGCCTGGCGGCCCATGGAACCGCTACTGCACGCGACCATAATTCCCGCAAAGAAAGACGGACCAACGGTTTTCGATGTTTCGTCCACGTAGTCCGTTCCTTACAAAAACGGCACCGTGTTTTAGAGTCCTAACGAAATTTATTATGTCGCGAAATCCTTTCCAGAATGCTAAGTAGGCGTGGTTTTGCTCCCGTCCCCGTGTAAAATGTCATGGGAGGCGTGGCTGCACCGCGTTCCCTCTATAGAGTGCTCTGAGGGAGTGGTCTAGGTGATTTATTTACTTAGAGTGCCTGGGACCGCGTAGTTTAGTCGATGTCTGTGTGCGAAGTGTCCCGAGGGGCGTGGTTTCCTTGCCCTCTGTTTCTGAAGGGCGTGGCTCCATTGCTCTCTATTTATATGTGTCCTGAACAGGTGTAGTCTCCTTTTCCTCGCTATATTATATCTTGAGAAGCATGACTCCATCGTTCTCTCTACACAGAGTGCCCAAGGGGCGTGGTTTACTTGCTCTGCTCATGTTCAATACTCTGAAAGGCGTGGCTTTGTTTATCTCTGTATGTGGAGTACTTTGACAGGTGCGGTTTTGTGATTGCCCGCTATGTAGAGTGCTTCGATGGGTGTGGTTTATTTGCTCGATTTATATACATTAGTTCAGGTGGGCGTGGCATTGTTGCTCCCTACGTCTAGAGTGTCTCAATGGAATCCAGTGATCCAATCGTACCTGGGATACTGTTTCACAAGGCTATCTACGGTCTTTGTTGACATTAATTTCCCCAAACTCCCACGCGTCGACCAACCTCCTGCTCGATAAGAACGAAAGAAGGGGCTTCCGGTGCAGACGAAAAGCCCTGTCGACCGGAATAGAGACAAGCCCCAGCAGTAATCGAGCCAGAAGACCATAACGAAAGAGTCGAGCGAGAAAATTGATACGCGAGCGCGGCGGCGGCGCCGCGAATCCATCGGTTGCCGACTCGTCGGAGCGTTGCATGATTTTTATCGCGCCTCGTTTCTCCGCGGATTGATAGGCCTGGCACGATGATTAAACGCACGAAAAGGTCAGAGACGGGAATTTCTCGTGGCCCGAACTAGCTCGGGCGCCCGCTCGTGCTCGCAATCCGCTCGTATTCTCTCGTTCTCTTTGCGGAGCGGTGTGGCGATCGGCCGTTATTTATGCGCCGCTGCTCGCGCTACGGTTCTTTCCTGTTATTTGCTGGATATCGCGGCGCGGCGCGCGGCGCGTTGCGCGTCGTTCATTCTACTGAACTTTTAATAGTTTCAACCCGGAAATTCCTGTGTACCCTTCACGGTCGCCCCTTCTCCATTAACCGAATCGTGTTCGGGTCGCCCGCGGCGATACTTTGTTACAGATCGAATACCGAGAGAACCGGCGCGTGTGTGAGCGCGCTCTCGCAAATAATTCCGTGATCGCGTAACACACCGACGGGTCACGATACCGGTGAAATAATTCGCCCGCGGTTGATCGACGTCGATCGAACCGCGGTAAATCAAACCTCGAGATCGAGATCGCTCCTTCGTGTCGAGGCCGATAACGAGGACTAACGAGCACCGCGTACGGGAATTACCATAACCGACTGGACGAACTTCGAAATTTTGCTGTCCTTTAACCCCCCCGCATTCTCGTCTAATCATCGCGCAAGATGAATTTGACCTGAAAGCGAATCTTTGCTTTCGAATGGAATTCCTCTGCGCTGAAATGTAGAAATTAATTGGACGTCCTGTTTCTAGATTTCTCCAAGATTGTCAATGTACATATGTATAACCAGACTGCGGATCTTTGTGCAAAATGAAAATATTTTCATCGCATTTCATTTTAATAATTTCAACAAGTCGATAATAATGTTTCATTATTTTTTGTTATTAATGAAAACCGCCGTCTAATAACACTTAATCCGTTACGGTAGAATAACGTCGAATTTAGAACCTAACGTCATTCAGAGCACTGGAGGAAACGAAACGGTACGTTTCAATGGGAGACCCGTAGTAATTAAATCGTAAGGCAAGAGGTTAATCGATTCAGTTTGAAATCTTCATCAGGACTATTCATCTCTCGAAAATTGATTAAAGGTTGAAAGGCCGGGGAAAATGTAAAATAACATAATCTCACGAGCACCGTTCTGGTGTATGCATAGCGATGTCCTTTCACGACGAGCGGCACGCGCCGAATTAATTGCCGTATCGGGCTAATTATCGCTTACAGACCGCCGCGCCGTTTAATCGTCGAGAAAGCGTCGGACTTATCGTCGACGGTATCGGGTTGGCCTTTCTCCGGCCTCGGCGGACTTTCTTATCGAATTCAGTTTCCTCTTCTACCTCTAACCGATGATCGTTGAATCGATTATCGACATACGAGATCTGTCAAAACAAAAAAAAAAATAACCGAACAATTTCCGGAAGTGAAAACATCGCTGAGATAAGTGGATCAGTCGAGGGGGTTGCGAGGTCCATGTGTAAGCTGAAACAAATTAGAAAATTAAAGCACGGTTCCTGTGTGAACAGACCTCGTAAACCGGAAATGGTCGATTGTAAGGACTTTCGTCAGATTAGCAAGAGAGAGAGAGGGAGAGAGACCGATCGATGGTTAGAAGATGAAAAACGGATATCGTTTGGTGTGTAGTCACGGCTGCGCTATGCAGGGTTCATAACCCGCGTTCGAAGGCGGGAGGGAGCGGTGAGTTACACCGGTAAAGCTTCTTAATAGGGCTCTAGGATCGCGGAGAAACGTTGTACCGAGCGCGTGTACCTCGTTTGTAATTAGCGCTGAACCGTACGTACTCCGTCCCAGCCCGGCCCGGCCCGACTCGGCTCGGCTCGGCGCGGCCCTGACGCGGCGTGCAATAATTCCTACGTGGTTTGCGTTCGACGCGAGCTAGCTACAGCGGAGAGCTATACTGTAAAGGAGAGCCTGAGCACAGCCATGCGTGGAAAATTTACTCTATCGAGGGGGAATCGTGTTTCGTTCGTATATGCCCGTGCGCCGCGCCGCGCCGCCGATTCGAGCCCACGATGCAACGCGAACAACCACGCCTAAATTTAACGCTCGCGGTCCGCCAGGACTACCGAGCATACCTTAAATGGGTGGGGTAATGGATAGGTGTATCCCACGTGGATAGAAGAACGCGGTGGACCCAGCCAGATCGATTCAATTCATACCGATATCGATCTACCTAACCGTTGAGAGCCGCCTCATTGTCCCGGCCATACGAAAACGAATCATACTTTTCCCTCGTTCGTTTCTTCGATCCTGTTACGCTAGCCTCTCTCTCTCTCTCTCTCTCTCTCTCTCTCTTTCTCTCTCTGGCTACGAGCAGTCGCTGCTGTTCCTATTTTCTGCGGAACGTTCTCCGATCGTCCTGTCTGATCGTTGGACTGCGGATTTTCAGTCGGAATAAAAATTGTATTTTTAAAAATTTAAATAAACCATGTAATTTTGTATTTTCAATGTAAAGAGGCTACGAACGAATTGAGTTGTTGGAAATCTTCACCGAATACCAACGGATCTCGCAACCTTTCGCTCTATTTCTCAGCCGTCTACGGGAGCACTTCCATCATTGGTCTCCCCAGAAGCAAGCTATTTACGCGAACGACGTTTCCGAAAGCCGAGTGGTTGATCTCGAGGTCAGCGCTCGGCCAGGGAATCGGCCGATTTATCCTTCGAGCAAGCAGAAGCACCGAGTAAATAAAAACCAACCCCCAATCCCGATGACGCACGGCCACCAGAAGGCCGTTTCCAGAAAAAGGGACCGTCCTCCCTTTAAACTAGAAATGCCCGATCCGAGTTAGGCGATTTTGCGCGGAATAGACGCGTGAGAACCGGCAAGTCGTTTAATTGCGTCGCGGTGCGTAAACGTATCCCCGTGAACGTGAACCCCGTAAAAGCGATCTCTGGACTCCGCACGCACGCACACGTGACAACGCGCACGCGGACCACTAATTACGAGCATGGGTCCGGGCTCCATTAGCAGCTCTTACAGGTGTAACTTACGCGACGAACGTGCTTGCTGGCGCAGCTACGAGCTCTGACTCGATTCGGGTTATCAAGCGCGAGTAATAAGGCCAGGCTGCGGACCTAATTGACGAGACCCACGCCCATGTGCGTTCGCGCACCCTCGTTTACATCCGCGCGCGTGCACGCCTCGCCCTCTCGAACGAATGTTTACTCTGTTTACACTGCCACTTGGGAATGTGTACCGTTTCTGGAGTGGTGCGCGATTTTTCATGCTGCCTGAATTCACACCGCCGCGTAAAATTAATTACATCCTCGCCGTTTCTCCATTCTCTGTGATAAGCACATTTGTAAATTACATCTTGCATCTCGTGTATTAAAATGTGCATCAACGAATTCGTTGTTCGAGTTTCCCCCAGGTGGGGAGGAAAATTACGAACCAGACACACAATTACAATTTTCCAGTCGCGATATAAAGTAGCCGACTATGCGCAAGTTCAGGAGTATCCCCCCTTTTCGCCATAGAGGGTGAGCCGTTCTATTCGCAAACACTCCAACAACCCTCTCTTCCTCCGAACTGAAGGCAACGACACCCCCGCGAGATACAAATATTTAGTCGATCAAGGGACCTTTCGTGATTAAAATCGTCTTGCTCCACCCGCGTTAGGTCTATAAAAAAGTTTACTCTTCAAAGGAACCGTCGACGAATCTTCGATCGAATGAGAAGCGCTTACAATTTGCACTGTGCTCGGACCAGTTGAATATCCAAAAGGCGCGAACACAGTTTCTACAATTATTTCGAATCCTTTTTCTCGATAAATGCTGACACGTACGTTGACATTCGGTCTTCGGTAATTTTTTACAAATCTTGTTAAACGAAGCAACATTAAATAAATAAATTGTAGTAGTAGTAGTAGTTTCAGGAATAAAAAATGAAAGCTAGAAGAGGAACGAAACGAACCAATAAGTGTTACTGGGAAGATCCTGATTCATGATTCATAACATGCCAGTAAGTTGAAAGACCGGATGTGCAAGATAGGACAGCGAAAGATAGGATAAATGGCAGAGGAATTCGTTAGTTATCTCGCAAGAGAGTTGTTTTATCTTAAACTGTGAACGATATCCAACACAATTCAACACCCGGAACGGCATCAACCACGTATTTCATCGCGAAAAAGCGATCCGCTCGTCGAGTCCCACGCTTGAATCCTGAGTGAGAGAGAGAGAGAGAGAGAGAGAGCCCAATTCACGACACACGAGAGGTGTCATAATCATCGAGATATAAACAGAGTCTCGCGTTCCATGAAACAACTTATAGGGTATCGCGGTTCCTCAAATCGCTCGAGCCATCGAGAGAGATTGGTGTTCGTGGAAAGGATATTTTTCGAGAGCTGGGGAGGCAATCGGTGGAAGGTTTCCTTTGAATCTCACGTTGACGCGATCAACTCTCTCGCGATCCTTTCATCTCCCTCACACACGCATACAGACACACGGTGTTCGCTCTATCGCGCCGGATAAATAAACACGCGAGTGCGAGGAATGAAACGCGCACGGCCCGACCCGACCCGACCGCCCCGCCTGGCCACGCTGCGCGAGTGGCCTGCAATTTAATTGACTCGTCGAGTTTTCCCCTCGTCTCTCCGCGAATTCACACGCACTCTAGCCAGTGGGAAGATTTTTTTTTAATGGCTCGCGATTCTCGCTCGTTTTATCCCAGAAGATACGCCTAACTGTACCGCCTCGACTGCGCCAGCAAACTGCCTGCCTGCCTGCCAGCCTGCCTTCTGTGCATGGAAAAAATGCTTGTTGTTGAGATTGCTCGTGGTTGGTCTATGGATCGTTCGAGCTTCTCGTGAATTCGCGCGCGGCGTGCCGACCCCGATCTCCCTTGTAGCAATTTTTAATGGCGCTTCAGCTATTCGAATACAAAGGGTTAATAGTCAAACCTTAGTGAATCGAGAGACTAATTCTAAGAACGCCGACAACTGCGAACGTCGAAGATAGCGATCTAATTGTACGAAACGAGTTTTACCAGGAAAAAGTGGTCGACGAACAATAGCGTACGGTGACCCATAAAAGTGCTCGCTTCCTCGCACGTTTCTCGGAAACATACGAATCCGTCGATAGACTTCCTTAATTTTTCCGACACGTGCAGTTCCAGAAACTCCGCGGAGTTCCCATTGGTTCTCCTGACACAGTTGCTGACACGTATTTTCCGACCCTTCTCGTTCGTGGATTTGTTTCCTCCGCCGTGCTCCGCGATGTCTGCGACGCGTTGAAAGCTGAAACAGAAGACGATCAAATTCTAATCACGACGTAAGCGAAAAGTTAGACGCGACCGAGTGCTGCGAGCTCGTCGGGGGTTTCAGTCCTTCTCTCCGCCTCGACGCGAGCGGTTCGGTCCTTGTTGTCGACTAAGTACATTTCGGTACCTAACAAACCCACAGTTTCACCGTAACGTCGATGGAAATCGGTTCGATCGCATAGCCGTGTGTGTCAGTACCGGATCGATCTAGGAGTTGATTCAGGTCGGAATTTATTACGATTCTTCCACGATCTACCGAGAGTTCTCTCGATCTCTCGCGAGGTAATCGTTGCACTCGTTCCAGAGAATTATCATCGTTTCGCTGGTCTCCGAAGATCCGACTGAACAGAAAGGATCAGGGATAGAGTCCGTAGTCCACGAGCTTCTATCTACCGATGGGATACGGTAAAGGGAGAAGAGACAGGTTCACCTTGTTTTATTAATGACCCACGTAATTAGCTCATCTACCATTCTACTCTCTCTATCTCTCTCTCGCTCTGTTTTCAATGTTCTCTGTGCTTCTGTATTCTGTTTCCTCTCGCGAATCATACAAAAACGCGCACGTCCTCGTGCATTCGCAATAACGTCCTATATTCGGCGCTTTCCACCAGAGACGCGCGCGGTTTTCGTTACGCTCTGCATGATGCGTAAGTGGTTCCTTCTTGTTCCTGTTTTTTCTGCTGTCTCTTCTTTTTCTCGTGCGTCCTCTTGATCCTCTTGCTTCGACAGTTTCCTGGGAGCTTTCTTTTCCCGGGGCCGATCTCTACGATGCTCGAAACTTTCTACGTTTCTGTACTGTGCTTCCCGAAATTGGTCCGATGCGCGACGAGAAGGAGTGTTGTTCGAAACTTGTTCGACTTCGCGCGACGTATTCCAGTGATTTTCTTTCGTCGCTTCGCTCTCCACTCTGTTTGGCGAAAAGTGCGATCGAAGTTGAATTGCTCCCCGGAGGGTAAACGAATAGTTGTTTTCGCGTGGAAGTTGGGTTTTGCGAAGGAAACACGCGATCGATTTCCTAAAGATCCGAGTGAATTGTGCCAATGATCTTTGTGTTGTCGAACACAAATTTCCATAGAGCTCGGCTCTGCATTATTTGACTGCTTAATTTTTGTATTCGAAACTTCAATCTTTAACCCATTTGTATCATAAGGAAATATGAAAAGAAGATCTTTATCACCAAATATTTTTTATTTTTTTCAACGAAGTTAAGCGCATGCATACGGCCGGTGATAATGATCAGAAAAATTGAGCGTATATATACGCTAATGATGCAAATGGGTTAATATACAATTTTTAACTTTGTAAACTGTTTTTAAAAGTACGTGAATTTTTTAGAGAAAAAATTGCTAAATGATCGATTGTCCACAAGCTTGAAAAATTGTTGAGAATTCTGGAATACAGTTAAGAAAATAATCGTGCAATAAGCACAGTTAAAATTCTCGAAAAATATAAAAACAAATTTCAAAACTCACTGTCGGATTTACATTTGTTCGAGTTCACATTGAAGTCCCAATGATTCACAGTTCAACCGAACGAAAAGGATACCGAACAGGAAGAGAAACATATCATAATTCTTTCAGAGATAGATCCCGGGGTTCGACGCGTTTTCCGCGTTGCGAGCGAGCGGCGGCGGCCGCGGCACAGGTCCAGGGACTCGGCGTACCGGTAAATCGCGGCTTTGATTTATTCAACGCCAACGCAATTAACCGGCTGTTATTCGAGATAGCCGCGACTCGGAGGTGGATGTATCCCTATCGTGCTTCACCGAACCGCTCTCGGTATCGAAAGCAGCTCGAACACAATACGATGTAATCGCTTGTCGTTCGCGGAAGGCTTACTCATTCCTTGCAGCGGCGTGCGCTCGCGCAAGCGTCCACCTGCGAGACTAATCACCGGTATTTTTAGATGGGACCGTGTTCGAGCATTAGTACAGAACAAACTGCCGGTGTGCTCGTAAATTTTATCGTGCCTCGAGGTGAACTGTTAATCGACGCTCGCGAGACGTTGTGATTAACGCGTCGTACACCGTCGTTTCTCTCGCTAAAAGCTCATAACCGGATCTCCGTGAAAAACAAGACTCGTCTGTGTGTCGCATAGAAATCAATCTCTCTTTCTTTTCTTTCTTAATACATCTAATTAGACGACGTCAATTTTGTCCGAACTGATGCTCGGATTTCATAAATATTTTTCACACAATTTCAAGTAATTTCGGGTTACTCTTAACGAGTCTGGCATAATCATAACTAGACACGAGCTGGATTGGTTTTGTACGAGGCAGAATAATTTTCCGGAGGTCCAGACAGCAGCGAACAACGCGTGAAATAAAGACCGATTAGCCTGTGTGTGTGCGCGTTCGTAATCGGAGCAAGATCGAAAAGGATTTCGTTGATAGATAACCGGACCAAGGTCCGTTTCCACAGGGACAGACGATAGGGAACAGGCAGGAGATAGACGATAGAACACGGCTCGGGGAACATCCGGCGACCATGATGAATTCGCGGAACGCTGCGCGCGCCTTCCGGTAAATCGGAAACGTATCGCGATTCTTTTTTTTCCAGCTGTAGGCCTTTCTATCCGAACTCGGAACGTTCGTCCGTGCACGATATTGCGTTTGATACCGATAACAGGACGGATAGACCGCAGATAGGGAGCGCAAACCGAACGCGGAACGAATCGCGAGCATTTTGCATGCGTTTCGAACCGAACCGAACCGAACCAAACCGAACCGAACCAATCCGATCCGATCCGAGACGGGGCTATGTACGAACGTTCAAAGCAGACCGATACGCGCCATATTTAATAGCGATAACGGCTTAGCTAACGACCGATCGCGTCCCCGCCGGCCGATACCGCGAATGATCCATGGATCGACCCGCTAGATCGTCTCCGGCTTCTTGCGGCCTCTGGAATCGCGGATTTCCGTACCTCGCTAGCCTGCAGTTCAACTAGCCCTCCGATTACTGGTGACGTCATCGATAAAAGGTAGTAATACTGTGTAGTTTGTGGGAAAAGTTAATACGTCAATTTTTAAGTATATTATCGTTCTCCACTTTTTAAAATCATTAAAATAAAACTCGAGCCTCTCACAGAGGACTCGGAGAATTTTTATTTTGCATTAAAATTCTAGTCTGTTTATTAAATTGTATTTCAGAAAGTGTCGAGATTATTTCCAAAATTGGACAAAATTGTTTCAGTAAAATCGCTATCGACGAAGACTAGTAATAATGCTACTAATTAATGCGTTGCATTATAGTTGCTTTTGCACCGTTGAGTCTCCATTGTTGAGATTTTGTAAAGAATAAATGAGGTATCCATAATCTGTATCCGCACCTCGTACTTTCGCCAAATTCCGTAAAAAAGTCTAGTGGTACATTCTATCCGTGGAAACGTCAGTAAAGGGTTTTTGCTCGCTGCGGTTATTCGACCGTTTCCCATTATTTCCGAAGGAAAGAATCGCGTAGCGTCATCGTCGCTTTGCGTGCGTGCTCCATCGGATCTCGATCGAGAGTAACGGTACTCGGTTTTTGCATTTAAACAGATCGATCGGATCGCGGCTTCTTACCGATCGTAAACTCCCGCGGAATTGCCTGTTTTGCGTGCCGAGCAAAACCAAGATTAATTTTGTGTCTTCGGCCGCGGATTAACGCCGCGTTCCCTCGTGTTTCGATCGCGTTCGATTTTATCTCGTCGGCTCGTCTCGATGTTACTTCGATGATAATCGTTTGGCGAGCTCATCCCGCCGTTGCGAAATATTGCTGATAAGATGCAGACTTCAACCGTTCACACTGAATTTTTACCTTCAGTTTGTCTAAGTTGTTTTACTCTTCCTAATATTATTAATATCCTTAATATTTTTAAAATTATTAATAGTCTTAATATTCCTAGTATTCTTAATATTCGTAATATTTTTAATATTCTTAATCTTATTAATAACCTTAATATTTTTAATATTCTCAATATTCTCTATTTTGAATATTCTCAATATTTTTAATATTCTCAATATTTTTAATATTCCTAATATCATTAATATTTTTAATATTTTTAATATTTTTCATATTCTTAATATTATTAATAATTTTGATACTTTTGATATTATTAATATTTTTAATATTCTTAATATTTCTAATATTGATAAAATGTACAGATTAATTTATACAAATTAGAGTCAGAGGAACATTTTTTTCGTTGATTAGAAAATTCTTTGTGGTCAACACAAAGTAAAAGTCCAATCGATTGTAGTACATACAAGTGTCTTCACGAATTTACATACGTAATAAGTGCACATTAATTAGTACATTCTACCCCACTATTAATTGCTTCTCCGTGTGGTCAACAGTCAGCCAGAAACGTGCAGCTATAATTAATTTCTAATTTGGCGCTTTGAGATGTAAATCGTGTTCCTTTGGAATTCTTTCTAGCGTATTAACTTCTCTGCACTCTGCAGGCTAGAATTTCAGCACAATGGAAAGCAAGAGGAGTGAAGTCGCGAGACCTTCCCTCGCAAGACTCGGCGCGCACCTTTCTTCTTCCGCTTGAATTACCAATTTATTCTGTCTGTACTTTTACAGGCGCTCGTTAAAGAATCGCGAGTTGTCCGCGAAAATTACGAGCGCCGCGTTTGCGCCGAGCATTCATTTCAAGGAGAAACTTTTTTCGCGAGCAGTTGCACGCAGTTGCACGCAGTTGCGCGGGTCCTAAGAAATCGGGTTAACACAGAGCCCGCCACGTTCACTTGTTCAGCGGACAAAGCTGTTGCGAGAGCACGCATAATTGCGCGTAAACCGCTCGCGAACGATTCTCGAGGAAAGTTCTATTCTCTTTTCTTTTTTTTTATCCGGCCAGTCCTTTCTCCGACATTATCGAATTTTTCTTATCGGACTTTCCACTTCGTCGAGACGATTTATTGCCGGTGTTCGCAATTTCAGCGATCCTATGCTCGCCTCCGGCTAGGAATTCATCGCAGATTTCTGCGTAAACCTGGCAATTTCATTTCCGAAGACGGATGCACCGAGCGCATCAAAAATTTATCAACGGCAGATTAATAAACGCATTGTGTGCACACGCAGCGATCCTCGGAGAGGAAAAATTGATCGCCGGTGAAAATAGCGTTACGGCGGTTTCGACCGGAACGCTTTACGAGAGAAATACACGCGGTCGTCATAAAGCGAACCGTTTCAGTTTTCCGGAATAAAAATAATAATCGTGGCCGTTGTTTGAATGTGAAATGAAACGATGCACAATAAAAACAGTTCGTCGGCCGGGTAGGGGAAAGCTGCAAAATAAATCGTGTACCGGATCCAAAATAAAATTTCACGATTGTCCAGTTGTAATTGGAATACGGTGGGGAATTCGTGTTGTACAGGAAGTCGGAGGTGGGTCGTAGAAATTGAAAATTCTCGCGAGAGGTTTAGACGACGTTGATTAGCGAGCCGTGCTAGGCGGATTAGCGATGGATCCTTGTCGACTGGACTCCGTGGGCGTTCACATGTACCGTGTACTCGCATACCAGGCCAAGCGCACCAGTTGCACTTATTACCGGAGATTGTACGCTGGCTCTCGTTTACATCTTACATGCGCGCGCGGGGAACGCGAACCTGCACCAAATACGGCTGCAAATCTAATTAACTGCACTTTCGAATTATGCGTTCAACCCCCGGCCCACCTCCGCGCCGACGTTCGGACCCGCCGTCGCTTAAATCCCGGCGCAATACGATTTTTCCCTATTGTATAATCGTGTTAAAACGTTTCGGTAAATGCTCAATAATCCGCAGCAAAGAGATGCTCGGTCTTCGAAGGAAAGTAGAAGCGTAGAGGCAGAAATTCGAGCCGAACCGGATCTCGCCCATTTTTGTCCCGGTGACTCGTCGGAAAAATTCCCGGCTAACAGCGAATTGCTCCGATCCGATTCGATCCGATCCGATGCGGAAACCAGTCGCGAAACGAGTTTCCCTCTTACGATGTTTCGATCGGAGGCACACGCCTCGACCGATTTACTACCGATCCGGGTTTCCGTTCGCGTGGAAATCGCGTGTAGTCGCCTCGCCGCGCCGTTGCGTTATTTACGCTGTTCCCGATGCTCGAAAAACCGTGTCGGACGTATTTATTTGCTCGTAATTGCGAGAGCCGAGGAATCCGAGGAGCACGCGTCCGCAGATGATCATACGTTTCGTCGTGATCATACCCGGCCGCGTAGTATGTATACGCATAATTCGTCGGATCTTTAGCCACTTTTCTGGCTCCTCTTCGGCTCGTTTCAGGTCTTATTCTGCTCGTTAAATTTCCGCGCGCACATTGTATGCTTCTTTAAGACCCGTAATTTCGACTCGTTTTGCTTTGCCGAGATTTACTGGATTATTGGGATTGCGGGGACGTATTTATGGGGATGCACGATTTTTGTAAATGAAACCATTTTAACGCTCTGCGGATCTAGCGTTGACCCCGTGCAGAATAACCGAGGGAAGAGATTTTTTAAATATAATCCTGCTGGAGATAAATCCTCGGGTTTCATGCTGCATCGGCGTCGATCAATGGCAACGCGTTTAGAACCTGTTCCACGTACGAATTGGTTTGTCTACACAAATCAATTTGAAAGCACTGTTAGTCGGTTTCGCTGCTCGTAATAGCACCACCAGTCGTCAACAGGGGATTAGCGTCTTTAAACAGTTTTGTAAACGTCGAGAGAGTAACAGATACCGCGGGGAAGTTATCAATCGATGAAACGACTTTTTTAAATTATGTTCACTGCACTCGCTATCGGTGCCCCGGGTCGTCGATTATCTGCTGGTTGACAACTTGATCCGATAAATCAAATACTCCCACTATCGGAACCGCCAACCTAATAACGAGTAATCCTTTTACCTTCCACGGTGGCAAATTGGAAAACTTTCCTTCTGTTCCGAAATCTTTGTATCTAATCCAATTTACCGAGTCATGCGAACTTGTCACGAGATCTGTACCGCTATTTTATCGGTTGTCTTCGACTCTATCGAATCCTCACGGTTCTAACATTTTATTAACACTGGATAAAAGATTTTTATTAGGAATAAATTACTGTGTAGTTCATTCGTCGTTTCGATGGATCTCACAGTTCTAGCATCGAGACGATCTATCTACCCAAACGTTTAGTCACTCTTACAGTATATACCAGTGGTCTTCAAACTTTGTCGATTTAAGGAAGCCTTGTGAATCTAAAATTATTTCGCGGAACCCGGGAAGATAAACAATAGAATATTCATGATCTAGGTAGTACATATAAAGAAAAACGTTTTAATATTCTTTCATTATATCGTAATAAAAGTTATTATTTTTATCATTTTTATGAATATTTTATGCATATTTACTGTGGAACTCCCGAGCTCCGTGGAACACAGTTTGAATAATACTGGTACGTACCAAAGGAAATAAATTTGTTGGCTAATCGGATGCATCTTTACAAGCTCAATAATCGTAAATTAAAAACCGCGAGCTCAGTGTTAATGGAAACTAGCTCTACTCGAGTAGTATAAACTTCAGGATCGCACTTTCATTTGAAGCAGAACCTGCCAGACCGTTCGATGCGTTCACGAGTAAATACCGAGATAGTATCTGTATGTTTTAATAGCGAGTGGGCAATCTATGCCGCTAAAATCGTTCCGATTTCAATAAAATGATCACTAAAAACGGACATTTGCATAAAGATCCGGCGGGCCGATAATAACGAGCGTGTCCAGCCACGAGCAAACTGAACACGGCGGGAGCCCAGCTGGGAACGAAGAGAAAATAATTATACCGCGGAACGGTTCAAATATCTGAATAATCGGCATTCTGTCGATACCGCGTAGATATCGAGCGAGCACTTTGCTCTCTCAGAGAGACCAGTTTCCATGGAACTTCCAATTGAAAAATCGTATCGTTCTGGCCGCGGACGCTCGCGAGGACCTTTGTAGCTTTCAGATTTCCCGGCCCTCGTCTAGATTTCCCTCGTTTGTTCGGTTGAAAAGACGCTTTCGTGCGGTCTATCCGCGAGCGCTCGATCCAAACGGCTCGCGCGTAATCAATGAGCCGTGAATACGCATTGATTGCCGCCCCGTATAAATTCGATGGCTGCTCCATCTCTTCTCTTCCCTTCCACGCGCTTCGCTAATTTCATTCGCCGTGATACGGGATTGACAATGAGGCCACCGACGCGACGTGTCCGCCGAGAGACACGATCTCTCGCTCGGAGCTGCAAATAAAACCGATCGAACCCAACTATTCGTCGTTCCGCTAGCTTCTCCCTCGTTTTCTAGATAATTCGGAAAATTATGGAGGAACACAAGGCCGATGTCATTTGGCTCATTCTCCTAACCGCGAGCGGCGCCGCTTTGCTTTTTATTCTTCTCTGTTGCTTTCGGTACGCTCGTTCGAGCTTTTCTCTGCTAAGCGAAATCTGCTTCCCCCGTGAAATCTGAGACCTCTCTACGATCGACGTTATAATAATCAACCTCTACGCCGATACCCAGGCACCCAGGAGTTTTCTACTAATTGGTGTTTCGAATTTATGGCGAGTTCTTCGTGAACGATCCTGATTTTTCAGCTCGGCGGCCACTGTGCCGTCCGGGCAATGAAACTCGAGTAGCTTCTACTAATAAAACGTGAACTCAGACTAAAACATTTGTTCGCTAACTTTCTAACACTTTTTCTCATCGTTTTATCGTCTATGAGTGTTCGTTGATGTTCGAAGTGTTCGCAGATTTTCCGTCTTTCGTCCGATTCTTCCGGCTACTCTTCTTCTTCAGCTTTCTATGTTCCTTCTCGTTTACTTTTTCCTGCTCTCTATTTCGGATACTAAACACGCCAGATACTTTCAGAGATCCAGGCGATCCATATTCGATCTCTCGCTCGCCTGCGACAATTGTCGCGTTCGACACAGCGGCGCAGGGATCGCCACTACGTCGCAGAACCACCTGATTCTAAACAGGTACAGGACGTCGGGCTCGACGCGACCAGTCGATACAGATCTCGGGGACGCCGTCGACGCGACGCTCCTGAACCCGGTGTGATGTGCCGTAGTGGAACTCTCTGCGTCGTCATTCCATCGATCAGGAACGATCCGGAGGGACGTGATTCTGTCGGTGAAGTCTACATTCGTTTTACTGCGAAACAGGCACGGGAAACGATATTTATACACGTTGTACAAATAAATTATACCCCCTCTCCCTTCAGACTCTAATGTCACAGCGAAATCGTTGGCAACGGACGTGTTGCTGGTATAATATGTGCTGTTAATATTAATCAATATTTTACTTCAACGTGTACAGTAACGTAGGATACACGCGACTTATCAATAGACCGCGGATCTTTATAGAAAAATTTTTTACATTGATTTGATTAATATCTTATAGTGTAGTAATATCTATAATATCCATATAATATATTAGTGATTTTATTAATATATGTAATGTATTTCTGTAATATTTTTGTTAGGCTGAACGTAATGTTCGTAAATTCCTTCTGAATTTTTATCATTTTAATTCGGAACTATCCGCTTTTATCATAATTGAAATCCGCAGTATACTTATCAGAGACGCGTTATAGATATCGAGTAAAAATTAGTTTGTTAGTTATTCATGAATTCTGACGAAACCAGCGTCACCATGGGCGAACCTGTCGTCGATTCTGGTAGAAAATGTGTCGCGAGGCGGATTCGTTCCGCTTGTCGCCTACGCGCCCGAAGACAATCGAGCTCGAACGGTGCCACGAGGATCGACTGGTTCGCGATCCAATTTGTATCCGACCTAATTATCGTTGTTTCCCGAGCGTGGCTGTTGCGCCACGTCGACTCTCGAACACCGAGAGCGTCGCGTCGACGGCCTACGATCCTCCCGAACGCCGTGCCGCGCCGTTGGTGCTCTCGAACTCTCGAACTCTAGGCTCGCAACCCGATTTTATTTTCGAGGCGGGAAATTGAGAGACGATCGAGCGACTACTCGAAAAACCGGGTCAACCGCCCGGCAATTATTTATACTAACAAGGAACGTCTGGCGAGCGGCACACGCCGCGCCGTTACCCCCATTGCGCTCTTGGGACAGCAATCGGTTGACGGGGCTTTCCTTCTTCTCCTGTACACTTTGGAAAGTGGAAATAGCTCTCGACGGTGAAAAAAATTAGACGATTGCAAGATTAACCTACAATTCTCAAGATTCCTTTCTGCAAAAAATTAATACGAACTTCTGCGATCACGCAATATGTATATGTTAATAATTACCGATACATTCTATTGTTATTGTTACCCTCGAAACGAGCAACGTCAATTGTATTCTAATTGTTCATAATAAATTGTACAAAACTCTGCAGTATCTGTTTTAGAACTGTTGGCTTTTCGACAAGGTAAGAATGTTTCTAATCTTAATAAACAACGATCGTTAAAATTCCTTTCTACTGCGGATAAGCTTCATAAAACGTGTTGAATCCTGAAAGACAATAAACAACATGATCTGTCAATACAAATATTAATGGTCTTTTAAGCAGAGTGGGTGACGAGTACAAGATCGTCTTCACAATAATTGTTTAAAGTGTTCTCGAGGTCCATAAACTATCTCCATAACCAGGTTACAGTGCCGCTTTTAACGCGAGTGCCATTAAAAATTTTTACGAACACGGTAATCGACGAATTCAGCCTTCGTCCCGAGCTAAATCGATCTCCGGAGATAGATTCGTCGGAGCGTAATTCGCGTGGAGACCGAGCACGACGATGGTTGTCGTTCGCCTCGGGCACGCATCTTGCGTCATTTCCGGCGCGTGTGCTGGATCGTGTGATCCGCGGAGGATAATTAACGCGAGCTCCGCGCTCTTCTCTCTCCATATAGGGCTTTCGGTGGCCGTGCTCGAACGATTTAATCTGTAATAAATCACAGAGCGATACGGGCGTTCGCTGGCCGGCGCGGCGGCTGCTCGTCTCTTTCTTCCAGCCGTTGCGTCGCGACGCGTCGACGAATCTGCCTTGATCCGTAGCAGGACACGTTAATTAAGCCGAACGGAAGCGTCGCAGTCTCAGCTAGGTCAGTAACAGTACCGTCTTGTCGCGATCGCGAGTCGGCATCGCACGCGTAACGACCCACTTTCCACGGGGAATTTCGAATTCGCGTGTCCGCCGCGCCGCGCCGCGTCGTTTGCTCGCGATCGCAAAAAACGATCGATCACCCTCGGATCGAGGAGCCAGTCAGCGGGCTACCTACCGCTCCTGCGGATCGTCCACTCACCCGACCGGAGGAAGAATCACGCCGGGTACAGTTGGCGAATATTGCGTAACTGTACGGGCAATCTCGCGCTGATTGGATGCCCACCGCTCCGGTATCCCGTAAAAACGAGAAACAAATTCGTAGCGCTCACGCCAGCCATTACCGCGCCGCGGATATTTCGCTTCGGCGGAATAAACATCTTCTGCATTAGGCTTGTGTTTTATTAGATCGCCTACCGGCGCATACTTGTCGTTCCGACGAGCGCCGACGCTGGCGAAAATCTCCTTTGGTGGTCTCCAACGTCCCGCAGCTATTCACACCGTTTACGCAGTTGTTCAGTATTCTTTAAACACATTTTCAGTAGTGCTTTACCCGGATCCATTGATTTTCTTATTGCACCCAAATGAAGCAAATTACACAAGGAACACAGGAAGAGAATTTTTCGTAAAATTCCCAGCCACGGCTAGGGTCGCACGCGCCACAGTCCGCATAACCTAAGAAACACGCGATAAAAATTTTCGCGCGGCCAGGATGACATAGCAATCGCGTTCTCGCCTCGTAATGCTCGCCGGAGAGAAGCCAGGGGGCCGGGAAACCGTGACCAGGCGACACAGAAACGCGGCTGACGCGTTCTTAACGGCATTCCCGCCTCTGAAAATTGCATCGCTGGGACAGGCCTCGATATTCGGTCAGGGTCGATCGACTTGGGACGTCCGACGCAGACACGCGCAAACATTCACACGTACACAGGTTTTCTGTGTCACGTTCGGCGATCGTTTTCCCGGATTCCTCGAGCGCCGACGCCCCGAGAAAACGCGAAACCTAATTGCAGGCTAATTAGACGTGATCCGCGAAACGAGCACCGGTCGCGACTCACGTTTAATTTGTGTTTCCGCGCGATCGGAACGCAGCTGCCCCGGACGCAACGGAAACCGATTATCGGTTGAACCGTTCGATACGAACGATATCTTCGCGCGGCATTAGCGGCAGCCGGAATAGATTTAGAAATTTCGCTGAAACCACCGAATACTCGTCCTGGAAAGCGAAGAGCTGATCGGTCACTTTCTATTCTCACCCCGTGGTCCCGCCAGTCTGTGAAGTTTCAGTTAATATTTTGATGTACGTAGAAGTTGTTCTAGATCGTTCAAGATTGTTTGTAAAAGCTACGACCATAAAATCGGAAGGGTTAAAATTTTGAAAATTAACGTAACCTCGTTGCGCAGAATCTTTTCAGGGAAGAGGGATTCTCGAAATTTAATAATGCGGTGTTAAAGTGCACCTCTTTGCGTGCAAGTACGTATAGTACGAAAGGGATAAACTTATTTACAACCCCTTGAAAAACATTCTCTTACGAACCTCTATCCTATGTTTACGCCAGCAAAAGCTGTTTCGCGCCTGGATGCGCTCTTTAGAACCTCCTAAACCTCCCCAATTGAATTTCCGAGACCCCCATCAGAATTTTTAAGCACGCTATAATCCGGCTGTATCCGCTGTAATTATTTCTCGAAAGTTTTGATTGATACATAAGAAGCCCGAACGAGTAACCAACACTATTCTACACAATTTTTATGTTAACACCGAGTTGTGGGTGTTGACACAGTGTACGAGGGTGAAGTGGAGGAATCACGAAGGGGGAGGAGGCTCGCCGTTATTTTCTGAACAATTTGGACGATGCTCCGAGCAAACAGGGACGCGGGATTTACAATTTGACGCGGGGAGAGTGCACGGGAACGAGATATCGAGGCTGGGGATCGTGAACGGTGTTGGAGGGCTCCGGAGAATGTCCATTATTGCACCCCTTCGGACGGTCGCACGCGTCCGAGATCGGCTCAGAAAATATTCGCTCGTGGTTCTATCCGCGTTCGAATCGCGTCGCGAGCGAGAAGGACAGCGTGGGTAGTCCCTCCTTTCCACCTTTCCACCTTTCCCGTGGGCTCCTGGTGGCCATAAATCCACGGCTGTTCGATTAACACGTCCCGCCGCCTGTCCCCTTTTCTCGTACCGAACACGTCCATCCCCTTGGCCGACTGGCGCGGCAGCCACGCGAGCACGAGCAAGAGCACGATCAACAGCCTAAGCCCGAGAGCAAGAGCAAGAGCACACCAGCAAGAGCGTGAGCGCGCGCACGCCTATCAACGACTCGTTGATAAGCCACCTCTAATTTATTCGTTTCCTACAGGATAACTGCCGGCCGGCCGGCCACTGGCTGCCAGCAAACCGACTCAATCCCCTGTGTGTTCCTCCTCTGTTCCTCCCCGCGGACTCTGCCGCCCCTGTCCTTGCCCATTGGCGCCGGATTTTCACCGTACAAACACCGGGGGAGCCTTCCTCGACACACTGCGTTCTCTTCTATTCCATAAACTTTCAGATAATCCATCGTCACTTGTGAAATTCGTATTTGTTGATTAACACGTTAAGATTTGTACAAAATTAAACCAATCTGTTTTTAAAGAATGAAAATTGTAGTTTGTTACGGTTAATGTTCTTAGAGCGACGAGGGTTGAAATGCCAGTCCCCGCATTCGTGAAAATCCCCTAAATCGAGGCTCGCGTTTCTCTATCCGTCGACGGAACTCCGCATCGATTTTCCTCGAACGTCACCCTCCACCGGCCTGTCGGAACGTTGAAATATGTCTGTCAATTATTTCGGGGAACTCCACCGGAACTTTCCACCCTTTCGCTCGGCTTCTTGATCCGCGCCCCCGAATGTCGAATCGCGACGAGACGGGGCAGATCCGGCGAAGCGTTCTCCGAGTATCGCGTTGCGGAATAGACTAACAACTCCCCTAATTCGTCTGTTCTCAATCTTCTTCGAGTCGTCCCCCCAACCCTTTAATCGTAATCGATTCGGCTGCAACCCTTCCTGAGCCTGTACTTCGAAAATACGTCTTCAATGGGAGGAAGAATTAAATTAATTTCTGCTCGGCGCGAATCTTACTCCGCACAAATGGCAGTGCATAAATATTATACTACAAACCGATTTCTTGATGAAAGTAACCAGCCAACTTATTTATACAGGGCGACAATTTCTTTTTTAGGACTTCTTTCAATATTCTTATTGACCAATGGCAAAATTATTGTAGATTTTTATCTTCTCGACTAATCACAGATTCGTTTATAAAAATATTATTATTATTATTTTATTATAAACGGACCGAATCCCTCTTACATAAATGATTACACAATAGAAAAAAGAATTTGCGTACAATAACAAAGAAGAGACATGCACAAAAGCTCATGGTACATAAGGTGTGGTACTATCCGATAATCCTGCACAACTGTTTTTAAATTATGCATCGAAACTACGACGTAGAGAATTTTGGTTACATAAGGGATACGAGGGTTAATTCCAGGGTAGCATCGCGTCGATGCGCATTGTGCTCCGTTTCGCACAATCCTGTGCAGGAATTAATCACAGCTCGTTACGTCAGGTCCGAGAATTCGCTCATCGCGAGACCAGCAATGATATCGCCGACGAGGATGACGCTCAGGATGACGATGACTGTGTCGGCGACGGTCACCGTGAGACAACGGTCATCGTACGCCACTGCACCCTCATGTTTTCCGCGCGGTGCATCGTGTGTGCACGCGTCGGGGAAGAAAGAACTGCACGCACGCATGTATATACGTGGCCAAGCAAGCAGACACAGACAAAGTCAGAGGTAGTCAGGCAGGCCAAGTAGACAGGCAGAGGCAGGCGAGCAAGCAAGCAAGCAAGCAAGCAAGAAAGCAAGCAAGCAAGCAAAGCAAAGCAGGTACGGGGTGACTCGGTGATTTACGAGCGGCGATTTCTCGTGCCGGGGCCCTTCTCGCTCGCCCTGTCGATCCCCGCGATAGATTCGACGATCGGTAAGGCGTACTCGACGGATACGGACAGGATTAACGCGATGCCAGTCAATTTTCGCGGCCGACAACTCCTCGTCGGTTTCCCCCCTTTTTCCCCTCCCTTCCCCCGCCCGGTTGCCGTCCGAGAAATTAATAGCGGCGTCGAATTTGAGTTACTCGCGGTATTAATAAATTTCTTTGAATAATAACCCCTTCTCTCTCCCTCTCTCTCTCTCCATCTCCTCCTCGGTCTCGCTCCAACCCTCTCCCGATCCGTTTCGAAACGGAAAGCTCGGGAATATCGCGGACGAATCGCTACAAAGCGCCTCGCTGACGCGAGCGATTCGTCATGCCGAATGGACCACGGACTCGCGAGAGGAAAAGTGAGATGAGCGTATCGGCGCCCCGATAGCGAGCAGGATTTCGATGGATCCGATCGACGGAATTGTTGCGAGACGCTCGATCGACACGCTCCTCGGTCCGCAAAGCGGCCGGAACGATAGAGCCGTCTCGAGCGTATCGCGACCACGATCGTTGCCGTTACTAATAAGCGAATCGATTCTCTGCCGTGCGAAACATTAGACATTAAATAACCGATCGGCTGACTGCGATTTTGTCGCACTGATGGGAAAAGAAAATTTTACGAAACACGAACGAATCGAATAAAGTGTGTTTTTTTTCTAATGAACTCGATTCTCTGCTGTGCGAAATATGGACCGATCGGCTGGCTGCGATTTTGTTGCACTCCCGATAAAGATTAGTGAAATACGGGCGAATTGAATACCGTCAGTGATTCCACCGCGGGACGTCTCGGCCCGCAAAATCGAAATTGAATCGTAGGGCAGGGGTTAATGGCCGCTCGGGGAAGCACACGACTAGAAAGTGGCGGCTGCTCTCTGACTCGATCGCCGACGAATAAATCGAGCATTGTTCGCGAACGACCGCCTCGGCTCGCTTCTTTCTTTCCAGCCGCGTATCGAGAAAGCGCGTCGCGACACACCTACGCAATCCTCGATCTCCGCGATTCGACTTTTCTCGCATTAGACGCGGTTTCGTCTCGATGTGTTGCGACTCTTCGACGCGTCCACCGCTGCTTGTACAAATGAATATTTTGTTTTATGCAAAATATCAATTTTCCAGCTGAATTCCAACAAACTGTTCAAGCTCGCGGGACATCCACGGGTTTAAGTCGGCCCCTGCTGTCTTCCCTAAAGCCCGTACTTTGACGTCCCCGAGTCATGGAACTCGTTAACTTTTCATTTCAGAGCCGAAGTTGCAGCTGCCCTACTAAGGGAGCGCTGCAGCCGAGGTGATAATCCAGGTTCAGACGTTACTATTTCTTTAATGGAGCCCCTTGATCCTGTAGGATCCACAGAATCAAATCCCCGGGCGTTAAGTTTTCATTTCGGATCTAAAGTTGCTCCTCCTAGTCCCTTAATGCACTTCCAGGGTCCGAAGAATGCGATCCGTGTCCCGGGATATTAATTTTAGACTGCCGTGCCGAGGCTTGCGATCTTAATTTTCTCGTTGGATTAAATAAAACGTCGACTCTTGTGTTCTTAGTTCTACGAACAATTCGTTTCACTTTCTCTGGCGTTTGTAATGCCATTTGAACCTCCCTTGTTTCTGCAGTTGAGCGTTTCAAGAATTAAATTGGATCGTCGACGTGTTAATTTCGCCCGTCCGTTCAACACCGATGATGTAAAGAACAATTTTCTTGTTGCTCGTGGAATTTCGTTCCGGGATTTTTGCTGCTCTCGTTTACGATCCTGTCAAAAGATTGTCCATTTCTGGGGCAAATGGTCAGCTCGCTAGAAATAGTCGCTCCGCAGACCCGAATCCGGTTACCCAATGAGTTCTCGACAGATCTCAAACAGAATTCGATTTGCTTTTTCGAGAAAGGTGTGTCGCTCGAATACGGTTGACACGGAGCAGTCAAAGCGTTAATTGCTCGCCGAATAACTCCCCTCGAGGGATCGTGACGGACGTTCGCTCCTTTAAATGCTAATCTCGTCCCATTCGATATCGATTAATCCCCGGGGCCGGTTCCATCCGATGACGATTTTTCTCGGAATCTGTCCACCCCGTTCTCGATGAATATTTAATCGAGAGATGTCAAGGCGACGCGACGCGACTCGACTCGACGCGCCTGTGCTCTCTTCCACCAGCAGGTCGCTTTTCATCTGGTACCGGACCGACAATATTTGTTACGTCACCACCACCGGCCCGAGAATGAATGAACGAAGAAGGCCAGCCGGTGCGCAGCAATGAATGACGCAGTTAATCGCGAATCTGGAGTGCGTACTACGCGGACGCGTGATTTAAAAGGCCGAGCAACGGGAACCGCCGTACAACAAGCCCCGCGTTGCTTTAAAACGCGGTGGCTGAAAAATAAGCTGTACAATTTTATTCTTGCTTCAGAAGATAGGTATTCTTTATGATTTTATGGTTCTTCATGCTGGTAGATGATTTGGCAAAAAATCCAAAGGTTAGTTAAAGTCCAAAGGGTTAATAAACAAGGTAAAAAGGCACGTATTTCGAAGTAGTAACACCATTTCCGAATTCGTCGGACCAATCACACCTGACAGAGGGTTGAAACGAATTCTGCCGAACCGAAATACAGCGCATTAAACACGGGACTAAACAGAAATTACACAACGGCTGATAACATTGCGAAATGAACGCAGGAATCGCGCAAGAGACTTTCGCGAAGTAACGCGTTCTCGTTGTATGCACGCCGCGCGTCGTGCCGCGCCGCGGATGAAAGTAATCCGAGCAATTAGGTTAATTACCCGCGGAGCTCGAAAATAGAAATCGCGATTTCGAGGGGGTGGCACCCGGGGGGATCGTTTTCTGCAGGTTCGAGCCGGTAGGTAGCGATGTTTGCGAAGGGGTGGGCGCGCAACGAGCGAGGGATGCAGCACCGACGCAATCACCGAGGATCGATTGCATGGAAATAAGCGAGGCTGCATTAGCCTAATGACCGCGAGCGAACGAGCGCGGGTGATCCGATGATCTACGGCTGTTATCCTACCGGGGAGACGTTCCGTCGCATGGATCATGGTCGCGCGCGAGCGATCGCGATCGCGATCGTGATCGTGATCGTGGCCCCGGATCGGCGCAATTACGCCCGGCCATTCGTCACTCGGCTATCCGCGAATTAAAATCCTCCGGTGGATGAACAGCCGGCTGCCTTTCGTGGTAAACAATCGAATAAACTGAATCGGCTAATGCCTGCTGTCTGCCGTATTGCATGCTCGTTGTCGGCTTGGTGCAGAAAAATTGTACGACATGTTATAATTACTCGAAATGTTTTAATTGTAATTAAATTGAACGAGTCGATGCGATGTTTGTCACAGAAAATTTCTGGCTCCTGTGACTCTAGTGAGGTTTAATATTTTTTGGTGGCTTCGACAGCGTTTCAGTAGGTCCTGCAATTTTACGACAAATCTTACAATGTGTTGTTAAGTTGTACAATTTTTTTAACGATTTGATAGATCATTTTTTAGCAGTTTTTTTTAACAGACCCCGCGATGACTTTATAGGGCCAGCGTCTAATCAATTTTTCAATTATGCATTTGTTTTTTCAACCCCTTAAACAACTCCGACAGCTATATCCTGAATGTTTGTTCGCTAAAACGCGCTCGTTAACGCGATAATTGCTCCGATCTTCATTCTCCACAGAAGAGCGCATTCCGCGAGATCCGTAAGATAGTCACAGCGCACGCACCCGTGCGTCTATTGTGCCGGAGGGAAGACTGAACGGCCGAAATCGGGCAATTAATTTGGCGAGTGCAACGGCGATCGGTGGAGCGTCCGTAAACACTACCGCGAGATCATCGCGAACGTGGAAACGCGGGGTTAACGAGGCGATTGGAGGCGCGAATCGATTCGGGCTTGCGGTTCGAGAGGCCTTGCACCACGGTGAAGACGGTCGGCCACGTACTCGCGATAAGGTCATTTGTATCCCATGTTAAATGCATCGGGCCGTTCCTCGCGCTCTATCAACTAACCGGAGTAATGGCGTGGTTCGATAAAGAACGCCAAGGGGTCCGAAGGATAGAGAGGCGATAAAACCGAGCGCGCAACGGAGCAGCGCGGCCGAGCGGGAGATTTAAGCGCGGCAATTAACCAACCTTCTGAGGCCGAACTCGCGTTTCCACGATACACTTGTCCCGATAGGAGATCCCCCATCGTCGCCGAACTCCCTCGCGTAATTGGACGAATGTATTTCGCGCCGGGACGCGCATTCTTCCGCTCGATCGCGATACCCGCTACCATCCACCCCTTCTCTATCTCTCTGTGTTTTTTACTCCGTATCTCGCTTTCAGAACGCAGCGCCGGCAACCGTGAATTTCGAAAAACAAATACGACTCGCGGCAACTTTATTACCTTTCGGACGTTTGTTTCGCAAAACTCTCTGTTGTCCCGACTCGGAATAAAGCCAGCGTGGCCGGCGAGAGCCCGGTAAACCGGGGAAACGGGTATCGATACGAGAAACGTGATAAAAAACTGAATGGAAAAACCCGCGGGGACCGGCGCTGCACGGCGGTACTGGAAAATTGGAGCCCGGCCGTATTTACCAAACAATTATCGCGTTGGCGCACCTCGAACGACGCGAAATTCGTCGTCGGAATTAACGCATTCGCTCTCTTCTCTTTCACTCTCTCTCTCTCTCTCTCTCTCTCTGTCGTCCCTGCTCGTCCACTTCTTCTTGCCAGTCCAACGCGAGAAAGAACTCTGTTACGTCAACCCTGATTTTTTCTAAAGCAAATTGAACATGTCCAGTGACAATGTGTACAATGGCCAGGTATTTCACAAATTTTCCCTGAACATTTTACGTAATGTCCACGGTTCGTAGAACCGACTCTCAAGTTTTTGGAGTGCGAAAAAAAATATAAAATATTACAGAAAGGGGTGTGAGCCTAGATTTTCGTATGCGTGGTCTGAGTTAGGTCTAGGTGTAGGCGATAGAGGAGACGTCTGTCAGAATGCAAGACATCAGCATTGCCCGACGAACCGTGGATTATACACAAAACTTCCGAGTAATTTGTGAAATACCTGCCCACTATGCACTGTCAAAATGTAAGCTTTTCATACTCTATGCCTCAACGGTAGCCAATAGGAAGGCGCCCTGCGATTTGGCGATTCGATCGTTTCATCCAGATCTGAAATCATTTTTGTTAAACGTTCAATAAACTTATTATTAACAATATACGTGACGCATAATTATTTCTAAACGGAGTCTTTGGAGTTAACGAAAAGTTGAACATACACATTGTCCGAAAAATTGGGCATTATATGTATACAATGCCCATCTCAGACACACTACTCGTAACGCCCACATTCTCGTGTCGCGTACAGCTCTAGAAGGAAAGCGGCGCGGCGTTTCTTGGGATTCTAATTGAACAGGCAATGAATCGGGTCGGTTTAGGAGCGGGAGGCGCGAGCACGATCGCGCCCGTGTGCATTATTTCCCGGGGTAACCGTCTTCGGGGACGGTTGGCTGGTCTTGTCTCGAGTCGGAGGCGACGTTGCATGAAAACCGCGCGAGTACGCATCCAATCGGAGAATCCTCGGTCGTTAGTAGCGCGCGACGAGGATCCTGGCATAACCCGTTCCCCGCTCGGCTCTCCTCGCAGCCTAAGAATGCCAATGCATCCTAATGAATGTCGATTCGTCGTCGAGATATTAAAGATATGTGTACGCACGCACGCACGCACGGGCGCGGGCATGCTCGCTGGGATACGTAGTATGCGCTGTGCTCGCTCTCCGCTCGCTCTCGGTTCGTCTCTACCTAAATTCAATGGCGCAACGAGAGCCGGCCCGATGCAATCTGCTTAATGAATATTTTATGGACGTGAATTTTTCCGCGCGCGAATATTTTGTTGGAAACGGCCGGCCGCGCGGGTCCCAACGGTTACGCGATATACGTAGTATATCCTCCTGCGCAACTTTGATCGTTCAACCTCCGCGGACCATTCCGACTCGGCGAGTTTACTTATTGCCTCGACCTTATCCACGGACGATGTCCCGAGACCGTCGTCCATCGAACTACGGGGCGCCAGAAGTCTTTATGACCGAATACGTTATCGTTGTCTCTTGCTCCGTCGGGCGTATAGCTCTTGCTTAGCAGACGCAGAACTCGTAAAACTTCGTCCAAGCTTCCCAAAGCTTTCTTCGCGCTGAAATTTCGGAACGGAAGATTGTTTGCGAGACTCTCTCCGCGGACGTTGACGAATACTCCTCGGCTTCGCCTGGTTTTATTTTAGAAGTCTGCTGGAATCTGCGAGCAGGCAGTTCACAATTCGGAATATCCACTTTCTGTAGTTTTTCGGATACTTTCGTCCCGTTTTGCGAATTCGAAATGAAACTTTCAAACTCGTCGCTTATTTCTGGCGATCGTATCTGGAATACGAATGGCCCTTTAAATAAAACATGTCTATGCTCGTAACTGATCGATGAATATGTCATTAGACTGCGGATATTTGTTTCTGCATTCATTCTCTCTTTACAACGACACCTTAAAAATTGATGTACGATTTTTTTTAGCCGTTTCATCGAGCTTCGAATGAGAGCTGTGACGTCAACTCATTTTTGTTGCATAAAACAGTGAAAAAAAATCGTACATCAATTTTTAAGGTGTCGTTGTAAAGAGGAAGCTTCAATCTTGAAATCTATGTTGGTTTCAGTCCCAAGAAAAATTTTTCAAAGTCTTCACAGACGGCTGAATGTGTAACATGTTCAACAAGAAACGCATCTTCAGTTTCTCGCTCGCTACGTCATGAAAAAACATCTTGGAATAAAATGAATGGTGGATTTTGAAAGTGGAAGCTTTTAGCTTTAAAATGAGTCAAATTTTATGATCGTGTGGTCATTTTTGACAAAATTATTACTGTTTAAATATTGGCAATGTTTCGAGAATTTTCGAGAATTTAGCGCTGAAATACTTACTGGATGCACTGTGCTCGTGTATCTAGGTTCTTTATGCAGTTGCGAGCATTTTAGATACGTCAAAAGGTTTCCGTTCAGCCATGTCGATGTAAGATTGTTTTATGTGCCGGTTTCAACGAAAACATTTACAGTAACATCGTAAATTACATGGTTATGCTAATGAGTCACCGATCTGCAGTCGCGCTAATAGGTGAAAAATGATTCGATCGTATTGTGGCTGTTTGAACGAAACAAAGAGGCTGGAACACCGCTTCTAGCACTTATCGCGCCGGTTCTTGTTAAGCTAATAGTTGCCTGTATACTCTACCCTGTCCTCATACTGTGCGCAATTATTAGCATTAGCTTTTGTACAGGCTCTCCTATCTCGATAACGTGCACACGTTGCAGTAGATCGTTTAGCAAATGAGTACGGTTCCTTCTGTTTACGTTGCGCCGTATGAATTTCAATTCTAATTTTCCGTTCTGAGTCACGTTTCGAGGTTGTTTCTGCGTCGCCGCTTTGCACAATATCGTGCAAATTCTGCTATATTATTTCTAATTAAGTGAGCGATGTCCATTCCCGTTAATTGAAATCACCAGAGCAAAACTCAGCTGTCCTGTACTGTTTACTTTAGTTGATTGAAATGAATTTTATTCAGGATAAAAGAATTCGTATGAAGTCGTGGAAAATAAAAAAATTCGCCACAAAACGAAGGATAATTTTTCTTACAAAGTAAACCAAGTCCAATTACTTAGCCGCGAGGCTGAAATAAAGTATATATTGTTGTTATTTATATTATTAAATACAGCATAGTTTGAATAAATTCCTGGCCAGCTTCCATCCACCAGAAGCTCGTCTCTATTACGTTGAAGAAAAATCGTTCTCCTCGACGAGAAATTCGAGCGAAAAATTAGAATAACGCAGGGAATTTGTGTTGAATTTCGCGAGCGAACCGAATGGTGGGAAATCTGCGAAGGACTTCAGCCTACGCCACTGATCTCGGCAGAGTCCTGCACACTGTCGAAAGAAGCTCCTGCGTACGTAGGGTGCGCCAAACGGTACCGCAGGAATCCGCGGAATTCCAAGGTTCCGCACACAGGATACTGGCGACGACGACGACGCCAGCCGCGGTATCGATCGATCGATTCTCGCAGGGAACTTCCCAATTACACGCCGCGCCGAGGGGGAAGTCCCCGGTGCGTCGATGGAAAGGGAAAACCGTCGTTCCAGCGTTTCCTGTTCGATGCTCGTCTCTTCGTTTTTCTTCCGTGCCGTTTTCGGACCTTATCCGACAACTGTCTCCAGAGAAATTCAATTCGTCAAAGTCCAACATGCTTGTAAGCTTTTGGGAATTTTGTGAAACGATCAATGTAAAATCGAACATCATCATTACTTTTTCCAAGTAATATTTTATATTTCACTCTATCTCGTTGCGATTAAAAATATATTATTCTACGTAAAGACCAGCAGTCTATCATTGAAGCAAAAATGCTCCTTTGAATTTTGAATACGTTACAAGAAAAGAATTTTTGAATCAGTTCTAGCTAATTGTAAGACCTATTAATACTAAAAAAAATTTCCATTCTTTAGAAGAACACACTCTTTTATTCAGGAACGCACGCAAATGCACCTCCTCTGTACGATCAGTAAAGATACAGTAAAGTCGCGATCTAGCTCCAGAGATCGTAAAGGGAAACTATTTTTTTATGACTGCGTCGACCGCGCCGGAAGTACAAGGGAACGGTGCCGAACGTAGACAATGACAGCGCATGTGAACGCTAGGGTGGACCACATTTTGTGACCAAACGATTTTTCAGTATCACCCCTCAGAAATGTGACAAGTGTTGAGAAAATGATCTGGAAAAAATTTAGGGCCGATAAATTTGAAATTTGAAAATTTGAAATTAGCTCGAGCTTCTTGGCCCCTCGCGGGATACATACCCTTCAGTGAAAGAGGTAAGCGAGACGACTTAGATCGTGGATCTCCGAGGGAGCTAGGTCGCGGCTTTACTGTAATAGGAGAATCGATTCCTCAACGACTGCGGGAGTTGCGCGAATTTGTTTTTGGAACATCGATTCCCCGAAGCTCTTTCTAAGTCCGTACATACTGCGAGGTGAGTCGCGGGGACTGAAACGCAAAATTCACGAGAAAACAGCAGCCCGGTCGTATCGCTAGGAGCGTTGAACGTCCCCGGAGTGTCCATCCTGTGGCAAGCGGTAAAAGTAACTTTTCCATTATCATAAACACGACTCCGGCAGCCGCGTAATACCAGTATAAAAACCATGGTGGAAGGGTTAAGGATACAGAGGGAGCCTGAAAAACACCGGTTGCTCGTCGGAGAACGATCGCGCAACGGATTTTTCCGGCTGGCAATCGGAGAACTAGTTTGCCGCGGAGCGATCGACTCGTTTTACCTGTCGATCGGACGTTAACGATCTCGGGCAAAAGAAAAATTTCGACACGCCGCCGCTGTTGCTTGCTGCTCGCTGTTGCCTCGGTGCTTCTAACGAGACGAGCACGGTTCCCCGGCGTCGAGGAAAATTGATAACGCGTCGAACGAGAGTCTAATCTCTGTGGCGGATATGATCTTTTTCTCTCTCTCTCTGTCGACGACCATGGTTCTCCGCGCGGTGTCGTCTCGAGCAGGTCGAGCGGAATCGAGAGCGAACGCGCTGGAGAGATGTACCTTCCGGCGAAATTTCACCTTACGCAATTAACCCGACGCGGAGCGAAGCTGATCCAAAGGCGCGCAGGCGGATTCGAGCGGACCCGTTCCGCTGTTACGTGAACGCGCACTCCGCTTACGCGTGATCTTGCCTCTGCACCTGATCTTGCCGCTTGTCTCTTACCGCTTGCCGCCGCTACCGAGAATCTTGCCCTGGCAATTCGTATGTACTCGAGAGACCGAGAGACGCGTGCTCCGCTACTCGTCGTATTTGCGGATCGGTTTCCAGGCAAAACGAACGAGTCGGCCTACTAGGTAATTAGCCGTTCCGTTGCTGGGCGTCAGGAAACCCGTGTCCGCGTAACGGAGCCACTTTGTTTCGCTTTTGCCCGCCGCGCGCAACACACCGGGTGGCACGAAAACCCCGCCGCAAATCACTGGACCGCGGATTTCACCGTGTATTCCTAACGAAAATTGTATACACCGAAATGCGCGCAACATGCGGAGGAGAAAAGATCCTTTTTTGACCAGTAGTTTATTACTTTTTCTCTTTCTTGATTTATCAAAGTCATACTTTTCAAAGGTTTCATTACCATTTTCTCTTTCTTGTTTTATCGAAGTCTTATTTTTCAATGTAATAGTTATAACGTGTAATATTGTGTTATATGCAAACAAAATAAAGTCGAAGCTGATATACGCTTGTTTCACTACGCGGTGGTGTTTCAATAAACATTTAATATACAACGTTGAATTTGATCTCCTAACCTTATCATCCCAACAAGAATTAATGGGAGAAAATATTATGGAGAACTGTGCGAGGACGATTACATTGTTTTTAATTTATTAGAATGATAAAAAAAAAGTCAACAATTCCTATTGCATAATCGAAGGATGGATCGAAGACATAAAGTGAAATGATTCGATCACGTTAATGCCAGAGACCTAATTGCTACCGAGTATTATTAGCCAACGATCTCTATTACACGTCTGAAGAATGGATAGCTTCGAAGACGTAGAATCGAACGATTCAACATAGAATTCTTATGCTGCAGATCCAATCGCGAGTCTCATAAACCAACGATTTCTATCGGACGATCCTAAAACGGTTCTGAAGAAGCGATTTACCTAATCGATCAAGTGCTTTTTTAAAAATTGTACCACTCGAGACGTACCATTGAACAACATGAGAATTTTTTCGAGATTAGAAGGATTTATTACTTTATGCGGCCTGCCTCTGATAAAAGCAAAAGGGGATCGTCCTTAATCCTCGTTTCCAATGCGCACGTTCGCTGGAATTTCGAAGCTCCGCAAATGCCGCACAAAGAACCGCAGTCTAATTATCAATATCCCATTAATTCGTAGCTGTCCGGTATCCAGCCGATACACTGTGTGAGTCACGCGATAGTAGTGGGTTCGTTCTAGATAGTTCTTGGTTCGAGAGGAAAAAGAGAGTGGCGAAGGAAAGTCGATTTTCTCACGTTTTTCGCCTCCCGCGCCAACGCAACAGCGGTCCGAAAAATGCGAGGCGAACAGCATGTTTCTTCGACGCGGATCGACGGTACGGAATATGTACATCGGTTGCAGAAACACGTCAGAGTGTATTGTCGGAGGAATGATCGGCGTGTATCCACCGGTTAGAAATGAAAATTCAAGGTCCCTCGGAGCAGCGCTGTTTTCCAGCACTGGATGCATACTCGCTCGCTCGCCCCTTTGGAAAACGGCCGATGAGGCAGCCGCGAAGAATAGAAATCGACTATTCCAGATCTCGCGCACCTACCCAGTCACCCACTCACCCACCTACCGTTCCCGGCGGCCTATCCACTTCTTCTCTCCTCTCTGTTCTCTCTTTCGGACGAAGGCTGAGACCCGCCTGTTGCGAGCGCAGCCCGTCGTCGTCGTCGCGTTATGGAAAAGTTTCGCTCTCGCGTGTATGTACCAGCAACCAGCCCCGCTGACGTTATAATACCGCGAGCATAACCGACTTTGTAATACTCGCCGTTTGTAATACTGTCCTCCTCTTCGTCGTTGTCTTCGTCGAGCAACCTTTCGTTGCGAGCCATCTCGCAAACCTCGCGAACTGTCGTGCCGGTAATCGCGCGATCCATTACGCGCTACCGCGATTGTTCGCGCGATCGAGGAAAAGACATCATTCCGGACAGTTTCTCGCCGTAACGTCCTCCTTCGCGTTTCTCGCAGCTACGAAATTGCTGTCCCGATCCGAGCTATTTTTCACGTCTGGTCGGATCGAACAATATTTTTTCTCGCGAGTACCAGAACATTTTTGTTCTCGACCTTTTGGAATTCCATTGAATTATAGAGGTACAGAGAAGGCAATCGAACAGATCGAGAAGTCGATTTGATCGGGATCGAGCTCGTTCCCGGTTTGCCAAGGTTAGAAAATATTTGATCGTCGGAATTGGTTCGGCCGATAACGCGACTACTATGGCGCATACGCGTCGAGCGTAATCGACGAGGAACACGGGGAAATTCAATAGGGGGAGAGATGGCACTTTGTAGTTGCGCCGAGCGATCGTTCGATTGAATTCGCTGGCTCGCGGGAATTCACCGGTTAGGCGGGTCCACTTTGTAATTGAAAGACCGGCCAGACGGTGATTCGTCGTGGGAACGAGTACTGCTTCTAGTAGAGAGGGAGAGAGGGAGAGAGAGAGAAGGCTCTCTCGGATGAATGGGGCACGAGTACAAGTAATTCCGCGATCGTGTTCCCCTTTCATTCCGGCCGCGGACGGTCGCGTATCATTTCGTAACGTTTTGTAACCGCTGCGGCGACCGGAGATATTTCCTGTCAACGCTCGGGATCGTCGACTAATGAGATTCCTCGCTCTCTTGAGAGAGGGAGAGAGAGAGAAAGAGAGAGCAGGGTTTACCAGACAACGTGTATTCCCCGCTAAACGCTTTACCAGCGATTCTCTGCGTGAGGGGAATACGTGACGTCACGTTGTCCCCTCTACCGTCGCGAGTACCCGCTAGCCAATCGCAGTGACGTATTCTCCTCGCGCGTACAGTTGGCCGAGGGAGTAGAGAGGGAAGCGCAAAGACTTTTTCTGACTCGAATTCATTTCAGCCTGCGAACGACATCGAATAAATTCAAATTATAGGATCGCTGAACATCAGACGGAGATGCGTAAGCCGACGGTTACGGACTCCGCCGAACGGCTCAGTAAAACGGTAACAGAAAATCGTGCGTCGCAGACGGGACGCTTCGATTCGATATCTCGCTGCAATCCGGGTCGCGGAAGAGACGCTTCGAGCAGCCAGAAGCGTTTGAATTTGTAAAATCGAGAAAACGAGCAGTCCGCCCTTTTACGTTCGATTCTCGGCAAGGGGAAGACCCGCGAAAGGAAAAGTTGTGCGCGTTCCAGCGAAAGTAGAGTCGTCGGTCTGCGAAACGAGCCCGCGTAGATCGTTGTCGGATGTTCGTTCGCGAAGTTAAGACCGAGGGATCGCGTGCTGCCCGCCTCTTCCACTTTGCCGAGCCATTTCCTTCGAACTACGATCGCGTTAATAGAGATCGTATTCTACTCTTAACGATTCGCAAGTTGACCGACCGGGCGTGGGGGTGGAGGGAGAGGAAAGCTGAAATGGCGCAGGGCAGACCGCCCCTATCGGCCGCGGATTATCGCGAGTCCTCTTCGAGAGGCTCGTCGGAAAAGGCTCGCGATGAAATTTCAGGCTCGCGTGCGCAGGCGGCGCGTCGCGTTATCGCGAGTCGCGCGATTTTTCCCGTAGCCGGGAGAACCGATCGGCGTCGTCGTTGTCGTTAACGTCCACGCCGGGACTCGTATTTAAACAATAATAACGAACGCCTCGAGTGCCCGAGAGCAGGGCCTATCGCGAATTACTCCGTTTAACGCCCTCGTACGATCGCCGAGGTGAGAGCGCTCGCTCGACAAACATCGTAACCTTTGATTTCGACCCGCTATAACTACGCGAGGAAAAATCGCACGGTGATCAACCTGGGCTTATCTGCGAGGGCTGAGCCTCTACTTTCACGCCCTTAAACAGCTTCCCCCGCGAAAATACCTTCGATGGATCAACAACGGAACAAGCGTACAAAGTTGAATAAATTTTTTTTGACAATTCAGACTGACATGTGGCTTTAGATTGGAGCCTCCCTATAGGACGGTTTAAGAAATTTCGATGTACCATTTTTCGTTGTTGTTTTACCGCAGTTTTTAGGAGAGGGGAACTTGTACAGCGTATTATCTATTTCCAGAGAATTTGATCGGTCTCGCGGCGGCGAACGATCGCTAGACGATCGACCGCAACCCCCCCAGCGAAAATAAAGAAATTTCGTTGCGCATCTCGCAACCCGATACGAGCAAGAAAATCGATATCGTTAGAAACTACATTATACACGTAGGTCGCGCCGCGCCGCACCGGTGGAAGAGAAAAACCGTGCATCGTTCCCCATTATAAAAGTACGATCGTGTTACTCTTGGTGTTCTTCTCGGAGGAGCGGAGCTATCGCGTCCAGGATGTCCCGCTGATCTACAGGAAACTGAGTTAACTTGTAAGTCAGGATGCTCCCCGGAGAATGGGACCGGGAGATCGCGTGTGCAATCCTCCGCGCCGATGGAAAAAGAGGAAGAACATTTCCTCGTTGCGATCCGATCGCCTCCTTACGCAACCAGCAACTCGCGCGCTGCCGACGCAGCGACTCTCCTCTTTCTCCGAGTCATTGTTTCCACCGGGAAATTGGGGAACGCGGTTCCCATCGTCCTTTACGGACGCCGTGTACTTTCCCCGGAAATTTTTCGACCTGTTCCGCGTCCGATCTTCTCTCGCTTTCATCCCGGTTCGAGCTTATCGAACGACGAACGTTTTTCTGCATTTCATTGTCAGTAACCTGATTTTTCGAAATATTTTTTAACCCTGCTCAAAATACACCTATTCGTTTTTAATAAAATTCTCAGTCTAGTGTTGAGTGAAACTCGAATAGAAAGAGAAGAAAAAATACTTTGAGTATTTAAATTTTTAATCTAAGCAGATTAATATATTTTCCCCAAGAGAAATATCCTCCGACTAGAGTAACTGTATCGCTATAGCAAAAGTGAACAAAATTTAAAACATTGTTACAATTAAATGAATTTTGAGTCCACGTATTACTGTGAACTTATTTAGAAGAAAAAGAAATTCCGATTCGCCTCCCGTTCCTCACAATCAATGTAGACAATTCTTATCGTCCGTAAAGATCCGCTGTCTACTTATGTTACTGCGGAGGATCGCCCCTTGAAATTTCAATGGTAATTGATACGGTAGATTGTTCCATCCCCCGACCGTTCGAAACCGTTCTTTCGGAAGGCAGACAGATAGCGAGCGGATCGATGGATTAGTCTGGCAAAATAATAAAAGCGATATCGGCGGGTTCCATTCACGTCGATCGGAGCTGGTTTCAATTGGCCGTCAACAGATGGTATTAACGCGTCGGCTCTCTGCGGCTAGATAAAGACGCGGTTCTCCCCGTCGTCGTCGTCTCCTTGAATAACGGAGCGGTGAGGCAGTGCTAGTAGCCGGCAGTCTCGAATGCAATGGTCGATCGGATGCAGGCCTTGAACCGTTTCGCGTAAGAGGCTGCACACTGCACCGCCACAGTGCACGCTGTGCACTGGACGAACGGCAACGCGAGTATTCCGGCTCGATGCGCCATTGTCTCGGACAACAAACCAGCTTCTAGGAACTCGAGGAACCTCGGCCGGCACACCGATCGATGCAGAGAAGAAGGAAGACGCGGAACGGCCGGTCTATTCGCGCGTGCACTTGACATTTTGCAAGCCACGCTGGCCGGCCAGCGCCGCGCCGCGCCGGTGTCAGCGGCACGCGTCAATCCGACGCGGTCCGCTTCCAGTCACGTTCCCGGCGAACAAACGTGTTCACCGGGATCTCTTAATTCGTTTCTTTGTCCCCTCCTGGAACAACCTGTCCGCGCCGCGAACCTTCGTTAACCTTGAGCGACTAACCTTCCGTCCGAACGACGAACATTCTTACCGGCACGTAGGACGATCCGCTCGTGAAACTGCTCGGATGTTGCCAATTTGAAAATTCAACGGCGAACACGGTTCTTTAAATTTCATTGGAAGGTACAATGTCTTTGCGCGGCACTTTTCTAACATTTGAAAATTGGTGAACGCCATTCTTTAGTTAAATTTCTTTGGTACGTGCAGTGTCTTTGCGTGGCACTTTCCCAGCAGTTGAAAATTCAGCGGCGAACACGGTTCTTTAAATTTCATTGGAAGGTGCAGTGTCTTTGCGCGGCACTTTTCTAGCAGTTGAAAATTGGCGAACGCGATTCTTTAGTTAAATTTCTTTGAAAGATGCAGTGTTACTGCATGGCACTTCTCTACTATCTTCTGGAATGTAGTTTCAGAGTGAACTTCATTCTTGAAAGAGAAAATCCTCTACGTTTAGAAACGAATGATTTTATTCTGCAGCACGGAGTGAGAAGAGTTAGAAGGGCTCGTATTTTTTTTATTGATCTTTACAGATTTCTTGATGGAGATTTTTATTTTTTATCGACACAGGAGGTTTCGACAGATTTGTACTGATCGGCAAAGATCGGAGGGATCGTTAAAATATTAAGAAGGTCGACATCCAGCATTCGGTAATCATTGAAACTCTTTTTATCAGAAATTCTGACAATTTCTGACTGTTTCATCGAACTCAGTGAAACGAACCTAAACATATAATCTGAAAATACAGTTCTATGATCCAGATTGCGTATCGACAATTCTATATACAAATCTGTAAATGCTTTCACATTGTATTCAGATAAGGTTTATCGCAAAGCTCGGGCCGAGGATGATAATAATAAAAAAGGGAATCGTGCGCCAGTTATCGGGACACGAAAGGAAAGTTGAAATTTGTTGTACAGCGTTATTACACGTATCGGAAGACAGATTCCTGGCGGATAAGCCTGGCGGAGGAATGAAAATAAGCCGAGAGATTAATGGACTGGTGGACAAGGCACGAAGAATGACGAAGAGAGGCAGACGAAGGTGAAGGGAACGCAACAGCGAGAAAGAGAGCGAGAGATAGAGAGGGGTTGGTCGTGGCCGAGGTTCTCAGCACTTTCACCGAATAACGCCGACGTGTAACGGTCGCTAATTGCTCCTCGTAATTTTAATTAATCTCCATCTAGTACCCAGCCCGACGGCAAGACTGAAATTTCTCGTCGCGGACATCAAAGGTGAACGAGCGACGCCTTCGCGCATCCTCGCGTTAATTACTGGCACACGCTCCACGATCCCCCGACGCCCCGCGTCCAATTCCACCATGAATTTTAGCCGGCGTTATCGTTTCACCTGTTAACCGGCACATTTTTCCAAACAACTATAAGCCCCTTAAAGCGATCTCGTCACGAACAACGAGAAACTCCCTTTAATTTAACACAATGTACCAACAATGTCCGACGAACTATTCCAATTACAGCCCCGTTACCAGTCAAACCGGACAGATTTTATATTTTGCATTTCACAATTATTGAAATTATAAAGTTGCATGGACATTGATTCAACAAATTTTTTTCTCCGAGCACATATTGAAAATAAAAATTGCACACAATCTAAATGAATAGAACCTCGTCGTTCTTACTAGCTGAAACATTTTAATCGCTTTTAGTGCTAAGGTAGATTTAATGTTAAAAGACACAATTTTGCATTGTCGTATTTAAATTTGCTCAAACGTGATAGGGTAATTGAGAATTAGATTCGTTCTAGTTATGATTTAACTAACTGAATTAAACGTAGCATTTTGATATCTCCTAGAAATTTCGATTGGCGTCTCTATTAATTCGATACTCTATGCACGAAATGACCAAAATAAATTAAAAAATATTAAAGACGTCAATTCCTTCGTGAAAGACCGAGAATCCGAAAAGGGAAAAAATCGGTGTGCGCAGCAGAATACCGTCGACTGTCGGCGAAATCGAAGAAACGTCGGCGAAAGAGGATCACGGGGCCGCTGGTTCCCGAGACTATTAATTATCAGCTGAAAGCCGAGCGAGGTGCCGGCAGAGGTCTCGGTAATTCGATTTTTTCAGCGGGAACCACGCGCCCATTTTGGTTTCTCGGTGCGTGGCGTGACGGGAACACGCCACGTCGGACCACACCAACGCGCGCTATTTTTCCAGGAACCGACCGTCGTAGATCGTGCAGGAAATCGCTGGATCGTTGCGTTGTTCGCCAACGATCGCATTTGCCCATTGGCTCTCGCGTCTGTCGAAACTAACTGCGAACCGAGACCAGGTTCTCCGACCGAAAACGAACGAGGCGGATCGGAAATGCCCTGAGCCGATTAGGCGAATTTAACGGGAGCCCCCGAACAGTCTCGGTGAATGGCTGCTGGTACCGTAAAACTAACAGGCTGCGCTCAAGGCCCGGGGAACTGTGAGAGGCGTCGTGCAGTTCGCCACCCTTTGCTGCGATTTCTGCACTTTTCGTGTGCCATATTGACCCTTTAACTACGGCTGTCGTCAATAGACGACGGTGCGAAACTTTCGTGACATACGACCTTCTAAAATAAGCGATTCGATGAATTATGACGGGAACGGGGGTTACTGATTTGTCGCTTTTATTTATTTTATCGAGATCGACGAAACAAGTGCGCAAAGTGTTTATGTTTCGTATTCTTATGTGCATAAATCATCACATAAAGAGAAGATATGAATGTATCAGCATTTGTACAACTTATCTTTTTTTTTTGGTTTTTCGTTTAGACAGACACATTTGTGAATATATACCAGAAGCTAAGCGGTTAAAAAATTTATCTAGCCACTCAAACCGACATGGATCTTTAAACTGAAGTCTCCCCTGTACGGCAAATCCAAAAATTCTAGCGTGCGATTTTTTGTAGCCGTTTTATTGCATCTCATACGAAAAGTGTATACAGGCTCCAATGATCTCCAATATTTTCAATTTTTATTTATCAGGTTTCGAAAAATTGCAGCTGTACGTGACGTTCGTGTATTCATCTTAACACTAAACCTACCACTGGCGGTCAAATGACCGGTTTTATATTTTTCAGTTTACAATTATTGAAATTATTAAGTTGCTTACATGGAAATTAATTCGATAAATTTTTTTATCCAAGCACATAGTGAGATTAGAATTCCACGAAATCTACATAAAAAGAGCCTTTTTATTTTTATAAGCTAAAACATTTTAATCGCTTTTAGTGCTCGGTAGGTTTAGAGTTAAATCATACTGTACAGCATCAACGAAGAAGCTTTTCCTACTATGGACCAGCAGTAGAAACGAAGCGAAAGAGGAACGTCTCTTCCATTACGTTCCCCGCGTTTTCCTAATTTTGCCAGACACGTTGAATACTGTAGATCGCGAATGCGGTTCGAGCACCTTCCTGGAAATTATTTGCGCGAATCGGGAACAGGATGAGGCTGGAACGCGAGGCATCCGGTGTCGAATTTAATACCGGCGACGACTGTAAAGCACCTCCTCGGGGAACGGGGCTGTCCTCTCGTTTTCGTGCATTCTAGATAACCAGAGCCGAGCGAGAAAGATCGCTATAAGGTTCCTCTATTCGCACGGGGTTGCATTGTCGCCGGTATCGATCATTTTTATATTAGGATAATCAATAGTTCAATGCACCTCAGTAATTCAACATCTTGGTATTTTAATACTTTAGGACTCCTGCATCGTTTATTGCGTTTGTCGAATTTTTTACTTCGACGGCAACGACTGGTATTAAAATTGCTATTTAACTACTCGCTTTATAGAAATAAATTTTATGTTTTTCAATTCATCGCGTCCACTCGACGGTCTGCGCGCCCTCTTTCTATTCTTTCGTGTGCTCTACTATTTCTCTTCTCTTCTCTGGCCCGAATCACGACACGGGTGTACACAGTGATAAAGCTGTGCCAAATTAAATTAAATATTAAATGAGATTTAAATTAAATATTAAATTAATATTAAATTAAAGTTATTAAATTAGAGTCGCCACTAAACATTGCTGTACCATTATTCAAAATATTGTTTACATTATTAAATAAGATGCTATCTAATCAATGACTAAATATTTAAGTATTTCATGAGGTATTGTATCAATTTCAGATCCATAAAATAAAGAAAAAAATTATTCTACAAAATAGCCCCGAGTGCAAAGGGTTAACTAAGATTGATTCTGATTCCGGCTGAATATCCCAAACTTCTAACTCTGACAATAGCGACACAATTCAACGAATGATTAACTAAAAAGAAAAAATTAGAAAACAAAGCTGTGAATGGTTAAACAACATTAATTGCATAACTGTGAAAAAAGTCCGTCGAGGGTTAATAATATGTCGATCGTGGTCCATCTCGAGATTTCGATTTCAGCTGCAACTTGGATTCGGTTCCGTGGTTGAAAAATGGTTGGAAAATGTCCAAGTAGGCACCAGAAGCCGGTACCATAGATAAAGACGTAGAAACGAAAGACTGCACGCGTTGCACCGGCGCGGCGCGACGGTCGATAAGAAGATAAGGATTACGGCGTGGCGCATACCAGCCGCCTCGAGTTTTCATATCGCGTTCCCGCTAAATTGGATTGGATTACAGGCCGAGGAATGCCTGTGAGAACGGGGTGCCGCTGCGCTGCGGGCTACGTCCGAACAATTTCGAACGTGTTCCGCGCCGCGTTAATCTCCTTTGTCCACCCAAAGCTACTGTGCTCCGCGAATCAACGCCGAATCGAGCACACACACAGACTCTCCCCCTCTCTCTCTGTCTGGAGTCTCCTAGACACTCGACACGTCGCAAATGAACGTTCATACCTAGTCCACTTTGCATTGCTGAACCGGAAATGCTCGACGATCTCGTTTCGTCCTCTAATTTTCACCAGGTTCGCTAAAATGTCCTCTCGCGCCCCACTCTCTAACGAATCTCATCAACATGAATTCGTTAGATTGATTACTCATTGCACCTTGCGGAAAGAATTTATACGAATACCGCGGCAGCGTTCCTTCTCTATTCCACCCCAAAATAAATTTTATTAAAATGTGTATACATATTAGATTGAATACTTGATTGTACTTTGTGGGAAAAATGTATACGAAGACTGATAGCGTTCCTCATCTGTTCCATGCTAAAACAAATTTTATCAAAATGTGTATTTATTACATTGATTACTTGATTTCACCATGTGGAAAAAATGTATGCGGATCGTTTGTGTAACATAGCTACAACCTGTACAAAGTTGTAATCGTTCGAACTAAATGCCGCTCTGGCATCAGTTCGTATGATTAGCTATTTATCAAATAGGAATACCAGTATTGGCCTCGAAACATCAAAAATGTGTGACATTAAATTACTGAGTTGATTCGAATGAATCCGCCGGTGATTCGAACTGTTAACGTTTGGATACATTACGGAGAGCACTCGGTGCTCAAGCGTCACGCCTGTCCAATTTCGATTTGACTCGATAAATCGCGTCGACTTGACGGGATTTTCGAGGCCGCAGAAATTGGCAGTGAAAGTGCGTGCGAATGCGGGGCGGCGGAGGAGGAGAGGTCCTCGAGCGGCGACCGTGTGGGACATTCGCACGGCGGCCGGGTATCCGCGAACTGCAGAAGGAACGGTGGTCGGGCCTGAATACATTTTCAGCGCCCGGATTTAGCATCGATTAAGCGTGTTTGCTTTAATTTCGAGTGCAATGAGGCTCCGGTGTTCAACGGCTCGCGTCGCAGTTAATACGCCCGTTTGGTAATTAGGATATTCGTGGGAACCGCTTCATTAAAAGAGGCATTAAAAAAGCTGAACGCGTGGTCCGCGCGCGCGCGCGGGCCCGCGAGTACGTGGCGTGCGTACGTGCGAGCGCGAGAGTGCGCTCGCAAGAAACCGGTCCCGAACCGGCCAACAGATATCTCGCTATTCCTTTCGGATTAAAGGGAAATAACGCGCCTGCGTTTCTATTTATAGCCAGTTTCAGCTTCGCTCGCGAGCAAGAGCAAGCACGCGCGGATCCGGCGAGAGCAACAGGGATAAACTCTTTTTGACTAGCCATTTCCCCCACAATCCCCCCCACCCCCCGTCGCGACGCGGCGGCGTACATTTTTCTATCGTTTCGTGTTTTTTTTTTCTTCTGCGAATAGGAAATGAAACAAACCGCGGTTCGGAGCTAATTGACTCTTGAGTGGGTTCGAACGTTAACCATTTGTTTTTACGATTTTCCTCTTCTGCTCGATCGTCCCCCGAGAGCAAAAGGAAATCCGCATGATACCGCCGGCATTCCGGGCGAGATCGCTGTCGCGTGTGATACAAATTCCAATTTACTTTTAGTACAGCGAACACCGAACCGATTCGGCTCGCACTGCGAAAAAGTTCAAGTTCAAACGAACACTCGCAACAGCGATACGCATAATTTTCACGCGCGTCGATACGTTTATTATAATATTAGAATCGTATTAAGTTAATTCGCTCGCTCGCGATTTAAACGAGCACGATTTTGTTGAAATTTGTTAACCCTCGTACGTTCCTCAGGCTGAAAATTCATCCATTTACTATTTTTACATACGTAAGATGTATTTCTTTAAAATATGAAATTATAAATGAAAATTGTTGATTTAACGTTTACAACAAAAATGGGTGAATTATTATCCTAGTCTCTTTTATGCAACTATTATTCAGCAGCGTACGAGGGTTAAACACGCCATCGCGGATAGCTTTCTGTGTCCGAGTATGGTTGGCGCAACTATGTTTTGCTGCAATCGAGTGACCGTTGAATCGTTTCGCGATCGATCCTCGCGATCGTCAAGCCGGTAGAAATTTGTCCAACGATCGAGTCAGATCGATCGATCGCTTATCTTCGATCTAAGCTCACTCGGTTGCAAGCGGCACGGAGACAGCTCGACGAGGATACTCGGTGACGACGACGGACAGGTATCGATTTCGCATCGTGCGACCCACCAAATCGTCTCTCGAAAAATCTCTACAAAAATCTACGACGCGCGTTCACAGTCGAAACTGGAACTGCAAGCGATCAGCTCATTTATTAATTAGCAGTTTTATCCGTTCACAGAGCGAGAAACGCAAGCTCGGTACCGTAGGGAACGACAACTACATGCGCGGTAACATCCGCGATTCAGTTACGAACGGTTTGTAACTTTATGAATAGTACGCCGCTTGCGTAATTAACTGGTTAACATGCCCGGTGTGCTCGCTTGGAAGCTTCATTCAGGAAAGCATAAATTCGTACGAACTGGGAACAAAAGTGGAACTAACATTTCCCGAAGCTGGACAGCGGTGCTAATTACTCGAACCAATTACAATTTTTAGCGCTTCAAATTCGCTTTTATCGCACGACCGTGTCGTCATCGACGACTATTGCGATTAAAGGATCTTTGGACTGCTTACGATAAAAGTAAGAACGAATTCGAAACGGTGAAAGTACCGAAATACTTTCGATCCGTTAAAATTATTGAGAGGAAATCGCATCTCAAAATTAACGCTGACAATTTTTATTTTCTACCGATCACAAGTTTCAAGATTATTGCAAATTGCAATCGATCCAAACTTTCCATCTCAGCTCTCCGGTCTAGTTACATTGGCCGAATTTGCACGGTCGCTGCCGACGCGCGAAATAATGAGAAACGTCTGATCGGGACTGGCAAAAAAGTACTGAAAGAACGGTAACGACTTCCGACACGAGTCACACAATTCCGTAAATCACGAAACGAGCAATCTGGGATCGTTCGAGTTCGGTAATTGTCGAGCGCCGGCACGGAACGCGGCCATAAAATTTCGAGCACGCGAAAACAGCGAAAGAATCGACTCGGCTCGGCTCGGCTCGGTGCGGTGTGCGAACCGTCAACGAAAACAGGTCGGCCGAGGCGAGGATCGCTCGATGGCACGCGCTCGTTGCGCAACCGTGTCATAATACCCCGTCCTCGAGGATCGAGGTCGATATTGATGCGCGCCGCGAGCGCACAAACCGCGAATTTCCCTTTCGCGAAGCGTAACATCAGCCTATCGTTCGCAGTCCGCGAGTTTCGCACAGTTCTCTGTGATTTGTTGCGAATATCTTGATCTACGATCCAATTTGATCTCTCGCGAGAACAGAGACGGGACTTGTGAATTTTTATCTCGGAAACTGTTTATTCAATCGAGTTGGACTTTTCTTTATTTGGACTAGGAGGGTTCGGACTGTGGCCAGAGATTTTTCCATTCAAGAATTATCTTCGTCGTGTAATTTTATTTAAAAATTCACGATCAAAGGGGAGCAAGCAGGAAAATTTTCGGTACAGAAACTCGACGCGCGTGATCGTCGTCAGACTCCAGCACGATAATAATTCGTCGGATCCTCGACCTCAGTCTCGACAGCGAAATTTCATCGCTTACGAAGACGTTGCGAAGATTTCCGGCGAAGGACGTTCAGCGATTTCGCCGAGAGTCGAGACCATAAGGGACCATTGGTTCCGAACAAGAATACACGGCAGGTGACTGGATAAGAAGGGACTCCGGGAGTCTGGCCGCGATAGAACGAAACTCGCGTGCGTTATTCACGACGACAGGAATCTCCGCGGATCGGGAACGCCTCTGCGCTGCGAAGTTTCCGTGGAAATGGAATTCTTTATCGCCTGCCGTTTCCGCCGCGCCAATCTCGTCTGGGAATTCGTGCATGAACGAAAGGGATCATCTCTCCGAGCCCGAGAATATCGTTTACTCGCGTTTCCCCATCACGGCGGATGCCCAGCCCGCGATTGCGTCGCGGATTTCATGCAACGAACACTACTGGGGCTTGCGAAAAAGACGATCATTGGCTAGTCTGGAGAATTTTCACAGCTTAATATCTTTGCAATGACGTATTTTCTGCAAAAGTAGTACTCGACAAGAACTAGAAAATTTATTTATTGCGAGTTTACGGAAATTCTTCTATTCAAAAATGAATTTTTAGGTGGTGTTGCTAGAACTTGTATAAATTTTACAAATTTCTACCGACTATGAACAATGAAGTTCAAAATTGAAGGTAATGTTTTCATAAAATTGTGCTCGTTTTTTAATATCTTTGTATTACAGGATTTACCCTATTTTTACGAAAATTTTACCAAAGCCTTTTATTCTTAATAAGCATCAGAAAATTCGTTTCGCGTTCGTTGAACGTCACCGGGGGCCCGAATAACGACGTGGGAGAGATAACCTATCGGCTAGGCCCTCGACACGCGGCTTCTCCGCGTAGTTGGGGCCGTTCCCTCGCGAGAATGTCCCCATGGTAACGCCAGGGCGGAAGGAAAATCTCGCGGGCGTGAGTGCTCTTAACGCGGCCGTCGTTTCTGCGCGACTTTACGGGCCGGATCTCTGTCCCGGATGGAAAGTGCCCGATAGAAATCCTCTCGCGACTTGCGACGGAATCCCGAAACGCTGGAACCGAGTCCATTGGCTTCGAATAATACCGAAACAAAACGAACCGGTGCAATCCTCTTACGTTTAACACGCAGAACCATTGTTGACCCTTCGGAGACGGCGCGCCATCGACCCTTGTGCGAATAATCAAAATTTGCTTTATATTTTGCTCTGCTTTATATTTTCAATGCATATTCTTTATTCGTCAAATGTAGATTAATCTATAATGATTCAAGAACCTAAAATCTACAACAATATCGAAATTTATCAACAAAAATGTTAAAGAACTGTTAAATAGAAATTGAAAGTTATACGAGGCCAAATAGTTAGGTATCGTTCAGATTCGTCTGTTATTACCGTAGAATTTGGAACCTGGTGTGAGCGAGTCCAGAAGAAAATCAATCTAGGAAAAATTTCCTCTGGGAGGTAAAAATCAATTGGATGAATAAGCGTAATATACGAAAAATTGATTTTGAAAAGTAAAGAAAACAATATAAAATGTGCGGAAAGGGGGAACGTGTTTCCAACGAAGTCAGATGAAGCATGGGGCAGGGTCTGGCAGAGTTTTCTCGCGGAAGCGGAGGATCGTCGAGAAGAGAAATAGAAAAGCGAGGTACAGCGAACCGTGCAGAGCGGAGCTCGCAACGCACTCTTGCTTTCGAGACCGTTGGTTTCCGGCGTGGATCGGAGCAACGGAGAGGAAAGGTTTCGAAGAGCGCCGAGGGCCATCCTGCGCTCATTTTCATCGCGGAACTTCAACTTCGCTCGACGAGCTCCGTGGCTCTGCACATACGCGCGCGTACATCCTCTGTCCTCTCCTCTCCTCTCCTCTCCAGGAGAAGAAGATCCGTGAAGAGGTACGGGTTGAAGAAGCACCGAGAAAACACGGTTCTCTCCGCCTCGTGCACGAACCCCGTTATTTCTCCGAGCGCCACTAAAACACCGACAGCAAATTGTTACTATCGTTGTCGTTATTATTGCGGTCCGCGCGATACCACCGACGCCGCGCCGTTGCGCAGCGAATAACAATGCGCGAGCGAATGGTAATCGCCGCGCGTCGCTCCTCTAACTACTTTAATTGTAAATTACCATACGGTTGACAGAGGTATTCATCTGCAAGCCAGTTTAGCGCGTTAACGACGTCCTTATCGGAATTCCAGGGAGATTTCAGCTGCGCTCTGCTGTAAACAACGTGGATTTTTTATAGTCTTCTATTCTGCGGATAAATTATTAAAATTCTCGGGACTGGGGGGAAATTAATTTTCCAGTTTGATTTTATTTGAAAATAAAATTACTGAATCTATTTCCTAATTTAATTTCGTATACTCTGAAGATGAAACATGTTGAAGATCTCGGATTCTCGGAGACCCCTGTGATCTTTTGGGGAAATATCGCGCAGTTTCAACGAAAACGTAAGCTGTCGAGACAGCGTGAATTTTGATTCCGGAGAATTGTGGGTCGCGGAAGTCATTGCACATGATCCGAGCCACCGTGTTCCCCGTCGTAATCCGTTTACGGATCGGCGGTAAGCTGATTAGCAGCGTTGCGTGCAAACGACCGGCGACTCCTCGAGAATGGGCGGTCGACCGGTCGATCGTGGTCTGCCGACAGTTAGCGTAAACACACATACACCTGGCCCGAAGTGCAAAGTTCAACCGTTGGACCTTGTCAAATATAAAGTTACCGGTCCCGGGAGCGTTCGCGAGTTACGAAGCCCGGCGACCAAGTTTACCCTCGACTTGAAAATCGAAGTTGCCCGACCCGGCGCGGCCCGATCCGGCGAGAACGTGTCCGCAAACGCGCCAAGCGAGCGAGCGAGGTTCGTTATCGATCACTCGCTTCGTCTGCCTCTTCTTCTCACACACCGACTCCCGATAACCAGAAATCTTTGTTTAATCAGAGAGTTTTGTGGCAAAACCGTCTTGCTGCGACTTGAAACGGCAGAACAATTAAAAGAATGTGTATTGGTATTTTTAATTTACGATTGTTGAATTGTTCAATTTATTTCTTTGGTATACTACGAATTTAGATAGAGTCAATCTTGTTAATTTTATAAAGCAACACCTGTCCGTTGAAGAAGATAAGGAAGAGATCTGTACGTTGCCTGTAATTGTTGCCGATAATTTTTGCATGAAATTTTCGTCGAACATTTACGATTCGTTAATACGTAACGTCGAACCAATGATTTTTTTCCTTGACGGGAAAATCCTGTAATTTATATCACGATCGCCAGCTTTCTAACTGGAATATCGAGTTGTGAATTTCTCCGGTTACTTAAAACGCCCGAACGGATTTTCATTAACGATACTGTCTGTTCTCATGCGGAACACGATCGACCGCTTCATTTTCACCGAACAGCTGTTTGAATGAAAAAAAAGACGATATCGTAATCGGCAGACTGTAAATCGTACGCGCAAGGATCTTTATTACGATCTTCGTTTTATTCTCGTTGTTATTGAGTCACGATGATAATCTTTATTGCGTTTTTAGTGGGTACTATTTAAGTCTTTATTAACCACTACATTTTCGACATGCGTGGAGTATAGCAGTGCACTTTCGATCCTCGTGCGTGACCATTTCTATCTGTAATCTTTATTATGGTTTTATTACTGTCTAGCTTTTAGTGACCGATACACGATGGTTCTTTATTGTAATCGATAAAGCGTGGACGTTGTTACTGTTCAATCCGAAATCTACGAACTGTCAATCTTCCCAAGCATAAAATCACAAGAAAACATTTAAATCAAGAAAAATCGACAGGACGAATTGCTTCGCTGCTCAACGTTTAGGAAAAATAATTTCAGGAAATGGGAACGTGTAAAGACGTTCGCAGTCGTAATAAAATGGTATTAAATGGTATAATAAAAGTGCCGGAAAAAATAATAAAAATGGCAAACGCGTGGAAGAAGGAAGCGATCGCGGTGCGCCACGCCGCGCCGCGTCGGCTAGATCGAGGAGGCGATCTAGAGGTAAAGCGTTCGTCGGGCCGATCGAGCGCGTTTTTGCTAACGGATCGATTCAGAGTCGCCGAGGCCAGGAAGTTTCATTGTCAGCGTGCGGTAACGGTGAATTAGCGGTTAAAAGAGTGCCTTGTTTCGTTGCAGATGCTGCGCTCGCCGCACCGTCCCCGTCTGTATCTGGCCGGCGAGATTGCGCTCCGATTATGGTGAGTAAATTCTCTTTCTCTCTCTCTCTCTCTTTCTTTCTTTCTTTCTTCCTTCCTCTCCGTCTTTCTCCTTTCTCTCCGCTATCAATTATTTACGACGCAGCGGCGAGCCGTTGTTCCCCGGTTTGATTTATGGCGAGCCGCTCTCGCCCGATCGCCGTTCTTTCGATCCACGCTCGCTGAAAAACCCGATCGAATTTTCGTTCCCGTTCCAACGATCCTCGATCCCTCCTACATTCCCCATTCGCGTTTCTCAGAGCGACTGTACTCCCAAATAGATTGCACGTGCCATAATTGCACAACGCCGCTACATACCCACGTGTGACGCGAAGAAGTCGAAATATTAATTGAAATGTATACAGGTACATATATTTTACCTTCTGTCGCAGTAAATATACAGTCTTCTTAACCCATTGAATTTTTATATTTTTCTTTTGAGTATCTAAGTAATGTCCCCAATTTGTGAGCCCAAACAATTACAAGTTATTTCAAATGATGTTTGCGATGGCGCAGCGCAAAGGTAGACCAATCCACCCTATAAAATTCCCAAACAAACGCCTCCAGGTTTCGAGCGATAATGTAACGGAATGAATCGCAAGTTTCGAAAGTCAGAGCCCAGAAATCGCTGGGGACCCGCCTGATCTGGGACTCGTGGGATCTGGGGGTGTTCTCGAGCGAGTCGGTTAGCCCTCGCGAGCGTAAAGCTTGGGAAGAAATCTCTTTTCCATCTCGAGACAATAGCGGCTGCTCGAACGAAAGCGCTAAAAGCCTGCCGCGTTGCTTGGCGACCCGGAACCGCGCTAAAACGAATCAACTCGCAACGCTGTTTCCAGTTAACCTTTCCATTCTTCATCCCCCGGAGCCTGACCCTCGTTTCCCATCATGCCTTGCACCCTTTCCCTTTGGCTCTCAACCGGCCGTGGACCTCGGTAGCCGACAAATGGCCGAAGCTTCGCGACGAAGAAAAGAATCTCGGATTCGTTTTCGAGGTTCTGCTGCGAATCGGACGTTCGAGAAGCTGACGTAAGCCTCCTTGCGATGTACACTTCGGATGCTCGCCTGTTCCCGATGTACATATCTCGGTCTCTATACATTATGGAACATTCACACCCATCGCCGGCCTCCACGGCGTGCGCTTTATTATTCTCCGCGGAGTGGCGGCGCGTCGCTCGCGATGATATCGCAATAATTTTCTGCTGTCGGGATGTAGGTCAGCCCACCGGGGCGTTACGGAGCAGATGAACTTTGAATCGCGTGTTTGTTTTATCCGAGCGATAATGGATTCCCGTTTACCCCGGACACCCTGCACCCACGGCTTAATGCGCCCGCGACTCCGTGCAACGACTTCATCGAACCATCCCCTTTGCAGTTCCGTGACACGTGCGCCGAAACTGCAACAGTTACCTCGCGATCCATTGTTCGCCGTACATCTCTAACGTGACACGTATTAAAATTCGTGAAATTATTACGGCAAACTTGCGAGCTAGCTCTCACCGTCTCGTCCGAGCAGGGATAGAGATCGCGGAGGAAAACTGTTTTTTTATTACTCCGTCGACCGCGTCGATAGTACAAAGGGACAGTGAAGTATGTTAGAAAGGGCAGCACATGTAAACACTAGGGTGTTTTTTAGTCCCAACCCCCAGAATTGTGACAAGTGGTGAGAAAATGATCTGGAAAAAATTTGGGGATGATGGGTCGTGGGAACTCGACGCGCATCAGATTTGAAATTTGAACATTTGAGAATTTGAAAATTTGAAATTTGAAATTTGAAAATTTAAAACTTTGAAAATTTGAGAGTTTGCGAATTTGAAATTTGGAATTTGAAAATTTGAGAGTTTGCGAATTTGAAATTTGGAATTTGAAAATTTGAGAGTTTGCGAATTTGAAATTTGAAAATTTGCGAATTTGAAATTTGAAAATTTGAGAGTTTGCGAATTTGAAATTTGAAAATTTGAGAGTTTGCGAATTTGAAATTTGAAATTTAGGAATTTGAAAATTTGAAGTTAGCTCGAGCTTCTTGGCTCCTCGCGGGTTATACCCCTCAGTGGAAGGGATAGCCGAAGGGACTTAGATCGTGGAGCTCCGAGGAGCTAGATCGCAACTTTAAAATCATTTCGGACATCGTGGAAATGATTACAGAACATCGCGACACCGAATATGTCCGAAAGAATATTATAAACGTCGGAACGAGTCGAAACAGATAAGCAGAACTTTTTGATGGGGAAACCAGAAAGCGAAGTGAAAGGTATGACGGGATCGTTAAAGCGCGCGTTGCTCGTTCAAAATACAGACATCGCGAATCCGATTTGCAGGGGGAAATCCCGTCGAATGTACATTATACATAATATACACGCTCCGCTGAAACAGAGTCTTGTTAAAGCGGGGCCGTGGATGAAAGGGAGTTTACCGGGTACAAAGATAATAATGATAATGTCGAGCTTATTTCTCAACAAAATATGTTCACTAACAGAGAGGGAATAAGCGGTTCGAGACATAATGAAACAAGATCGAAACGAAACGCGCAACACTGCCACGCTTCGAGAGCGTGTTAAAAAGAATCGTAAATGAAATTCCCGATAGAACGAGGGAGAATTCCGAGCAACCGGAGGGATAAGTGATTTTATTAAATTTAATCGAACATGATAACGCGGCGTCGAGACGGAACGGGTCGTTGAAATAGTGGCGCGACTGACAATCAATTAATTTATCGCGAAGGAGCACAGAAAAGTTTCTCGAATCTGGTTCAGCAATTTGCAAACATTCGACGAAAGACGTTCGAAATGTTCTGAACATAATTATGTCATGAAGTTTATGTACTAAACTTTTCTAATTTGGCATAATAATTTTCAAACGCTCGAAGATATAAACTTTCACACAATTTAAGCATTTCAACACTGTTAAGCAACAGAAGAACAATTTTTCAGTCGCAATCATTCTGATTGGAAAAGTTGAAATTTTTCAGCGAACAAAAGGAACTGGAATTACGAAAAATCGCGCGATAAAAACGGAAATTTGCATGGAAACCCGCGGTATAGTTACGAGATCGGGCCCGCTCGCGTAAAGTGAAAGCGACGCGTGAAAACGCGCGTCGACTCGCTGGAGCTGTTCGCTCCAGTTCGAAGACGAACGATTTTCCATCGACTTTGCACGCGGGCAACGGTCGCCGATCAGATTGTCGTGTGACGTGTGTTTCGTTTACCAGCGGCGATTAAAAAATTGAACGGACACGAGAGGGTTCGTTACGGATTTTCTAATTGCTAGTAATTGCGCCGGCTCTCCGCGGGTATGCTCGACCACGCACCTGCTCGGTAATAGATATTATTTTCTAGACTGTAACGAGCCGTGACGGCCAAGCTGGCCGTAACTGTATCGTGCGTGAAACGAGTGCATACTACGCGGCTACTACGCTCACGGTGCGTACCGGTGCAGCGTGGCCGATGCACCGTGAGATGCACCGCGCGACGGACCACCACTTTGATTTAACTGTTCGAGACTTTCCGTGTACACGGCATGGAAATTAATTTTACAATTTTCTGTGTGAATACACATTGCGTGCACATCGATACGTTCGACATTATTTGTTTTTCTGCTCGATTTCATTCATAAAATATTTCATTAAAACGCGGACATCAAAAGATTTCAAGAATGCTATCGTGTGATTATTAGAAATCTGATTTTATGCATTTCTAACAAAAATGACTAGGTGTAATTTCAAACATTAGAAATATTTCAAAATAGTGTTATATTAGTTTTAACCTATTTGACATATTAGCAAAGAAAATACATTTCTATTTCAGTTTGCTGCAATTTAGGCAGAAAATCTTCATTTTGCTGTAAATGTGGGATTCTGAACGTCACACGTTGTGTATTTGAGAAGATCGTTTCCACTTTTCCTAGCGATATTTCCTAGAGAAATGTGTCACTGGACCGACGGAACCTAGGAACTCGTTTCCCCGCTTTATCGTCGCGATCGACGCCGTCTTATCGATATCCACGAGCTCGGCGATCTTCGCTGACATTGTCGAATTTGCGAAGAGCAGACACATACTTTCTTTTAACCGCTCCAGTTTTACGAGAGACTTTCCCGGTAAAATAGAGATAAATGTGAAGATCGACGCTCGAGTGGAAAATAAAAATCATTTTTATACCTTGCAGCCGTCACATTTTATAATGAACCATCGTACAAAGAAACATCGTATGCTATTACAATTTCGGAGGCCGTCCATCGCAGACGCGACGATAAATCTCGAAGAGCAGCAGTCGAAGAGGGCGATAGATTCGAGGACAAGGCTCGACCGTGAAATTTGTCGGGCCTGCTCGCGTCTCCATTGGGATAAATAGAGTGCACGCGGGACGAAGTGAATCTGCGCTTCGAACTCGCTCGCTTGCTCGCGCGCGCCATCGTAATCGGAATGGTTGCACCGGCTTGGCACGGCTTCGAGTCGTTTTGTTCGGCTGTTGCGGTGGTTGTCCGCGCTCGGTTTACCGTTAGCGCACCTCGAGATACACTGCAGCCGAGTCTCCCGAGCCTCTAATCTTACGGCACACCGTCGTCTAATTAAAAACGGCTACGGAAAAATTTGCCTCGGTTGATTCGCAGATAGACGCCGCGCCGCGCCATTGTGCTCCCGAAGCGAGACTCGCAGTTTCAGAATCGGTATAAGAACGATGGCGACCACGGCGATGCGTAACAACTTCCTCTCGGTCCAGCACAATTACCGACGATCCTATTATCACTAAACCTACCGAGCAGTAAATGCGATTAAAATGTTTCAGCTTGTAAAAGTGTCGAGGTTCTGTTTAGTTAGATTTTGAGCGATTTTTATCTGAATATGTGCTTAAAAATTCCTCAGAATCTAAATAAATAGAGCCTTATCATTTTTATAAGCTAAAATATTTTAATCTGAATATGTGCTTGGATTAAAAAATTTGTCGACTCAATTTCCATGTAAGCAACTTGAAAGCCTAAAAATAAATTACAGCTTAAGACTTGCTCAAGATCAAAATGAATAGAGCCTTATTATTTTTATAAGCTGAAACATTTTAATCTGAATATGTGTTTAGATAAAAAAATTTGTCGAATCAATTTCCATGTAAGCAACTTGAAAGCCTAAAAATAAATTACAGCTTAAGACTTGCTCAAATTCAAAATGAATAGAGCCTTGTCATTTTTATAAGCTGAAAAATTTTAATCTGAATATGTGCTTGGATAAAAAAATTAATCAAAAATTGAATAATTGCAGAATGAAAAATATAAAATATAAAGTCAGTGGTAGGTTTAGCGTGAATACTCGCCGAGTAGTACAATAGTAAAAATCGTGGTCCAGGGATCTCGAGAGCACAGGGATCCATGGGAACTCGAGGGGCACGTGGAGCATCGGTTTATCATTCCCGTGCGTTCTCGGTTACCCAATATTCGCGAGCGGATACGGATAGACGGATAGACGGTCGCCGTGGCTGGCTCTCGGCGGAATGTTAATCCGGCTAGGGTGAACAAACGACGGGATCGCGTGCGGATCAGCGATACAGCTCGTTCGTCTTGGTCGCCGGGGAAAAGTGTGCTCGAAATGGGCGGCTTAACGAAGCAAACAGTCGCGTAGACTTCATATTCTGTTCCTCCGGGTAGATTATTGCTCCGGCAAGACACAAAAGGGCCGAACCCGAGGCTCGTTTGCATTGTACCGGCCGCGTATTGTGCGCGCTCGCCTCGCCCTGCCTCGCGATCTGCCCCACTTTCGGCCCCTCTCCACCCTTCCTCCCGCTGCTCCCGCTTTTCTCCTCCGCGCTCGTTCTTATCGCACGGCTCCCATCTAGCTTACAAATTAATAAGGATTGTGTTTGCTCTGGGAATCACGACCTTGCCTCTCCCGTGCGTATCGGATCGCGACGCTGCGAGGCTCTGCGAGCACTCCGTTCGCGGGGGATGCGAGTCGACTGATCAATTACCCGGCTCGGTCCGATAGAAATCAGACCCCTCGCAACGATCCACGCTCGATGGGCCACTTTGCGGATTCGGTTCGAATCGGTTTTCCCCTCCGCATATAAGAGAAAATCGCTTTGAAATTTTCTCTGGAACTTTGGCGATCAATTCGGTGGAACGAATAATTTGATGTTAAATTTACTTTCGCCGCTGCTAGTTAAAGATATATTTGGGCAGCAGAATGAAAGTTTTTTCTCGGTAATGACCCGAGATAAGGATGATTGGTCAAATAGAATTTGGTTCTCCGATTGATTTCGTTGTCCTGCTGGGGCAACTAGCTGGTCCATCGAGCAGACGGCTCGATGTCGCGCAAGGGACACCGGGAAAATCCATTTACATTTTACACGAGACCCCTAACGTCCATTGTTCGAATGGTTGCCGGGGCAATTATCGGCAATCGCGACGCGAAGTAATTAATTGGATTAATTGTCCGTGGATTAATATTGGGACCTACGAGTCTCGAGCCATTGGGCCGAACGGGGTTTCCACTGGAAAATTCGTTTTTCATTAGCGAACGCGCTCGTTAAGATATCCTCCGGAAATTCGAATCTTTTTGTCTCGGTTAAATTAAAATTTCCTATGAATTCGATTCGTATCTAACAATTTTCCGGAACGGTTTTCATGGGGAATACAGTTATTGCGCTAAGCGATAATATCGATACCAGCAGCCCGTTCTTTTAATGTCGCGCTAGTACTCGAGTACGCGACCGCATCTAGTTCTGCGTGCAGCCGGTGCAACGTGCATGTGCATCGGTATGCAAAGCTGACGGGTCACGACAGCGTATTCCTCTTAGCCTCGAACCACCGCCGATTCGTCTCGCGCACGAATAGACAGCGTCACTGTCACGGTCAACCGTACGTGCACCGCCGCATTATTCTTCTGTGAAGAATTACCCGAAGACCCTATAAGTCCAACTGATTTATTAACCGCACTCGTATAATTTTTTAATAAATCCATTTCGGACCTTTAACATTCTGCTGAGGACATCTTAAACTAAATTTGGAATTCCCAAACGTCCTGTTGAACAATTTATCCATACTTCTTTCTCACCTCGTTAATTCTTATAATTTCCATATTGTATTATACTACGTGTACATGTACGTATTATGTATTATACACGTGTGCGTGTACATTTCCCAATGAACGTCATCAGACACTCGCTTCTCACCTGCAGCCTAATCCCGATGTAGCAGACGATCGCAACGTGTACAGCATGCTAATAAATATACATTCGGCTCGCATAACGAACAGATTCTCATCCTCATGCAAATCGAAGAGACAAGAAACGAAACAAACAGCCGGAACGCGTGTGTCCCAGCCATCGAGCGCGTAGGGTCCGAGCCCTAAAAACCAAGATTAAATCGCAGGGCGAAGGGTCGAAAGTTCCGAGATGCCTGTGGGAAATGGCGCCGTTCGCTCTCGCGTCAAGATAGATAACACCCGGGACCGGGTAAAAACTGTTCGACGATCGCGAGACTTCGAAGTCGTTCGCGTTGCAACACGAGTTTCGCGAAGATCGCCGTAAACAAGAAAAAAGAACAACAAAACGAGAGAGACGTCCACGAAGATAAATCGAAGATGAGTCAGCTCTCGCTACGGGACCGTGAAGAACCGTGAAATCGCGATACGTTGTCCACCCGACTTCCTCCGAAACGTTTCTTCTCGTCTCCGTGAAACCGCTCCGGTTTTAACGCGGAACGAGACGTTGTAACCACTTTCGCTTCTCTGCGTTCGTTCGTTCTTGTTTTTTTTTCGCTTTTTAGTCCTCCGTCGCCTATTCGGTGGCCGGCGACTCCTCGTTCTTATGGTTTCTGCGGTGCGACCGTTCCGACTAGTGCGATTCAACCATTTTCCTTTCTCGCGTTACCCTGTGCGAGTTAATGTCATTCGATCGACGAGAAGCTCACGATTTCACAGCTTTTCATTCTCCCATTTGCATTTACTTCTGCGGATGTTCGTGCGCAATAAAAATGTTCAAGAAGATTCTTTATTTAATTAGTTTCGTGGTTTGAAAATAATCGGTGTTTCTACATTCATTGAGCTATTTCAAATCGAAACCACTTTCGTGGTCCACAAAAGTTCAAATCCATAGTCCGATTGGAGCAGTTAGGGCACGTTTTAACTCGAATAGCATAAAATGGTACGAAACAGTATACCGTGGCTTCGGGTACCATTTTGTCGGATATTCGCTGTCCAGGCACTCGCCATTAGGAAAACACGCATTCCGCACGCGGCAACCTGTTATATTCGCCGATTCGCCGGTCGCGCAGCATGCATCGATGCATCGCGGCGCATCGCGTCAACGAACGCGGAGCGGCGCTTCCGTTGCGTTGGAACGCGCGCGTTTTCCAACGTGGTATCGATCGCTCGCGGCGAGAAGCCTAGGCGTGTCGCTCGAGAGAGTGGAAAGCGAGTAGAACACGCACACACGCGCGCGGAGATATACCAAAGCAGCAGTCCCGATGATCCTCTTTCTCTGTCTCGAAGCGGACAAGCCGAGGCGCAGCATTCGAGGCACGTGCTCGCGAACACGCGTCCACCGTGCTAATTCAACCGGCCCCAGCGTTCGCATAATCGCTACAACCGATCGTTTTCCCTTGTACGGTTCTCACCGGCGACCCGAACCGCGGGGTTGATCCGCGATTAGGGCAACGACGAATTTCCGGCGCGTGTCGATCTATCGGCCGTGCGATTTGACTTTGAGATTTCGCCCGTGAGGAAATCGAACCCTCGCCTTTCTCGGAGAACGCGCGCGAAACTTACAATCCCGACTTCGATCCTACACTTCATCGATTGGCAATGTTTCCGTTTCTGCGCCGCGAGCTTTCCCCCCAGTTGCGAAAACGTGGGACGATTCGATGTTGTACATACAACGTAATCGATTTTTCTCTTCGGCTATAATATGGTAACTGGTTCACTTTTGTACTCAATTTTTGCGAGGAAAATAGTTTATTTATGTTCCTTGCTCGCTGATGACTTAATTAAATTCACAGTCGCTGCATTAAGGGCAATAGAAAGAACAACGCGTCTACAAGCAGTACATTTCACCCTTTGCACTCGAGAAGAGACCCTCAATTGCCACTAAAAATTACTGTACATTATTTAAAATATTGTTTACATTATTAAATATATTAATATCTAATCAATTACTAATTATTTAAGTATTGAGGTATATCAATTGCATATCGATAAAATGGAAAAAATCATATTTAGAATTAAATTATTCTAGGTCAGAGGAAATGTTTAATTTTTCTGTTAAAATAGGTCCGAGTGCAAAGGGTCAATTATTAATTTCAACCTTCGGACGGCGGGACTCGCGTCCATCTTAAGACCCAGAGTTGAAAGCTCCCGATTCTGACTTTTTGTTGACTTGTTCAATTCATTAGCTATTAGATCAATAAGTTCATTAAGATGTAAAACAGATCGATGCGCAAGGACTTGAGTAGATCTAACCTATGATAAGTAAATTCAACCATGTGTTACAAAATCGTTTTTACAATTTCACTAATTATGTAATTGAAAACCAGTGACTCGGTTGGTTCGGTGTTACTGTTTTACTGTGTTAGGGTAAAAGTTTGCGCGTTCCTGCGAAGGGCCCCCAGATCGAGGCGTGGGAGTCGAAACGCGGGAGTAACCGCCGGAATCGAGGGATCGAGAGATCGAAGCGCGGCGCAAACTGGAGATCGAGCTCTTACCGAACCCAGTCTTCGGTTCTCTCTCTCTCTCTTTCTCTTTCGCATGACTCAGCCGGCTGGAATTTCGCGACACGCGATACACACCGGGCCTAACCGGCGGCGCGGAGCGGCGGTTTATTAACGCGGCTCCGGTAATTCTGACCGCGGGCGAGCATTAGAAATCCCCGCAGCCTTCCGAGAGCAGCGCGCACGCTCGACCGTGAAAGGATTCCGATTGCAAGCGTGCTGCTGCACCGTGCTCTCTCGCCGGAATCTCGTCTGCAGCCGCCGCGCCGCGCTACACCGCGCCGATCCGAACGATGCAATACACGGGCCCCGGTCATTTTATTCGCCGCGCACCACCCCACCACCGTGTCTCCGTGACTTTCTCGTGACTGAAACGCATTTACCGCCTTATCGAGGAAATGCATCTACCTCCGAGCGATCCTTTTCCATCGGCGCATCCCGCTGCAGCCCTGACACTCGCTGCGCCCGAGCTCGTCGCTCCCCCCAACGTGCAAGATCCATTTTACTCTGATTTAGCTGGACTTGTATGCAAACAAAATTCATTAATAGATATGAAAATAGAAATTTATTTTCATTCTTAGTGTGTTTAACGGTTGTTTGAAAATAATATAATAGCATTTTTAAAATCTTCTAGTGTTTTTATTATTTTTAGTTATTTTTAGTTATTTTTAGTTATTTAGTTATTTTTAGTTTGCTCTTAAACGCATGAAATCCGAAGCATACAAATTAATTTGTAATCTTCACGCGTGAGACTGAAATTTCATTAGCAAACTGATCGTTGACTGTCGAGCCAGCTACCTTAAAAATTCCATAAAATCGAAGTGAAAATTGATAATTGGAAAAAGAAATGATTGATTTGTTTGCAATCCACTCGACTCTGTATACATATGTATACCGAAGGATTAAATGTCAGAGGTAATTGAAAGGAAAAATGCAGTTTCTGTAGAAAACATGTTTCGCATTATTTAGGAGCAATCTGATCTCCGCTACCAGTTCTTTGGTAGCGTTCGTCCACAAAGTGGTTAGCACTACACACTCGGATCTGTTTCCACATGCAGCATAAGAGTACCGCGCGAACCGAGCACCGTGTAAGAGCGCCATGCGAACTTAGTGCCGCGTAACACCGTACATTTTTATTGGCTCGCGATTAATTACAGGCACTTAGCCTCGAATCGCCGCGGTGGTTGCCCGTTCAGATTTCTTGCGTCGAACGATCATGTCCATCGTCGGTGGGAATCTCTCTTTGCTCGTGCGTTTCTAAGGTAAGTGTGAGAACCGTGGTATCGGCTATAGCGTTAGGTCGGATCGAAAGGTTTCGACACGGTCGGCCGGCTAATTAGAATTTCTAGGAGAGCGTGGAAGTCGGAGAGCGGCGATATTCGATCCGTTTGCTGGAAAAGTTTCATCGCGCCGAACGCGGTGCCATCGTCCGGAACAGTTTCGCCGATTAGTTTAATAGCATCGTCCGGGTCGTTAGCGGGATTTCGTTTCGAGCTGGCGCGAGCTTCTTAGGATTTTTCGATGATCACGAGGAGGATCGAGGAGGATCGAGGATCGTAGCACGCGCCGACGTTTCTCCAGGTTCCGTCCAGGTGCGTCCAGGTGCGCCACGCCGACCAGTCTGTAGGTCAGTTACACTGTTACTGTTACCGTCCAGGCTATTACCGGTTATCGAGCGCCTTGCCGTGGCAACGGTACGCGCAACTCCACCGTGGAATTCTCCTTTGAACAGACGCCACCGACGTGGTTGCGAAAATCCGCGAGAACCTCTCCGGAACTGGAAATCCGCAGCCTATTAATTTCCCAATCCACTATTGGGGAGTACTCTAATCTTCCAACAGTTTTATCAGTGACGGATCGTGGCTAAAATTATGGGGGGTGCTGCTCCGGAAAATTTTTAAACTTTGCTTTAAAATTGTATAAAAGGAGGATGGCTGCTGACTTACAGATTATCATATCGTACAGGTATAAAGAAAGAATTAAAGAAAAAAAGACTCATTGTATTAAACGTTAACGATAATATCAAGTGAAAATAGGCAGTTCCATTCTGCAGTTCCACCTACACGCGAGCCGCCACTGAGCTTTATATGTTTTCATTGAGACGTGCAGTTCAGTGAGACGTTGCAATTCATAAAATTCTAAATTTTTCACATAGATCCGCTATCTACTTACGAATTCGTCATTTCCTGATAATGCCTTTTCCGATGGCAACGATTGATAAAATTGTGCTGACGCGAAAGGGCTAACGAGGGGGCACCCGAAACGGTCGTCTCGGGTCTGTTAGGCTCGCGAGGTGGATATCTGATTACAAAAGGGAACGGTTAGACGGAAACGGGCTAAAAGAGTTGCGGGAAGAAGGCTGTACTTGGATAACGGGCTGGATATCGCAGACCCTCCTCTGGGAAAGATCGGACCTGGTAATTAAGCGAGCGTACGTTGCCAGTCCTGTGTCTGCCTACTCGCGGATGTCCGGGTTAATCGTGGCGGAGATGTTGCGCGAGCGTGTTGAAAATCGGGTCGAGATCGCGTATCAACGTCCGCGGTGTCAATGGGCTTCTCGCCCCTTCGCCGCGCCAGCGCCCGCGCCGTTCGCGTATACTATATGTACATATTTCTAACCTGGAAGTTGTATCGGGGGCTTGATAGGGGATAACACGTTTCATTAATCATTCGGCGAGGGGGCAGAACCCCTCGACGTTCCCGCGAGTCAATTATTCCAGCGATTCCTCGGGGGACGACTTAAAATAAACGGACGCGGGTTCGCCTCGCGGAATTTGCAACAGATATTATTACCGTTCCTCGCCGAACTGTTTGCCTACACTAGTGGGCATCGCGTAAACGATATTTGTAAACAGTAACGGGAACATTACGGCCGTAGCCGTGCAAATAGCAATTTTCGACGATTAGATCCCGGACCGACGATTTCTATGCTCTACGTTGGTAGACTAATTTCAGTAACAATCTGCACAATTTTTACAGACAATTTCAGCAGACTATTTTAAGAACTAGCTCTGCTGTAGCGCGCACAGGAATTAAGAACCGTGGGCTACCGCAGTTCCGCCGTTGTGTGTGCGCGCCGAGTCTTTCAAAATGGCGGTTCCGCGGCTGAAACCGCAGAAGAGGATTCATTCATCGGACGCCACGGATCGAAAGGAAACGAACGTGCGTGCACACGCGTTGAATGAAAATCGCGAGAAACCAGGAAGCGTGTAGAGGCCGGCCACAATCCGATCACTCCCACGGTGTGCCCGCGTTATCTAAGCGACTCGTTTGTAACCCGCGCCGCTGCGAACGAATTACAGACAGACGTGTATATCCCGTGCGAACCTTTTCCCCAATCCCTGGCGGCTCTGTTGCGTTGCGTTCTTTTTGTTTTTTCTTTCTTTTCGCGAATGTCGAAAGCCGGCGCGGCGTCAAGGATCGACGCCGTTTTTCCACGATCCTCGGCGGAGAGAGCGTCCGCGATTCGCTTTTTAATATTCTCGTCGCTGTCGTCGCGCGCGAATTCCTTTTACCCTGGCAAATATTGCATTCGCGATTCCACGCCCGAGCTCTCGTGGAATCTTGCTAATCGATATGCCACCCTCGACGGAAACCGTTCCGGCTATATTGTTAACGCTGAACTATGGCGTTATTTAGATCGGCGCGACGACGCTCTGTAACGAAAATATTAGCTCGGCGCTGGAAAGTTCGTCCCCGAGTTCATGCTAAAATACCACTAATGTCTGCCATTTTCAAATTCTCTTTACAACTTGTTCGACAATCTCGTTGACGAATATTATTGTGGATTTTGATGTTCTTGGACGATCGCCGGACAATCGTTTGCGACGATCCTTCGCGCGGCTGTCGCTTCGTAAGAAGCAGCCTTGACTCGAGAGAGGAAGCGCAGGGTGCGCGGAATTACGAGAGGTGAACGCACGTTTTTTCAAAGCTTCCTCGTTGTCTAGTCGGCAAAGGGTTAATCGGCCGCTCGCTCCAGTTACCGGGCTCTCTCGGGTTTGCCCCTGTGCGGCTCCGTGGCCGGTATTCCCGTTCCAGAGCCTTTGCTATTTTTATTTTCAATTTACCTGGTGGCTTCGTTTGCACGGCATCGCTCCGCGCCGCGCCGCACCGCGTCGTGCGCCGTGGGCGTCGATCGATAGTCCGCGACTCGTCCGCTCGAATTCGAGGATCGGATCGGATCGGCGAGCAGAGGCGGCTTCTCTGCTCGAACACGCGTGAGAATTTCCGATGTAACGCCGCGCCGAACCAACCACGCCATGCCTCGAACCCTACAGAAAAAGGGCCCTTCTGATACTTTCTCTCTCTCTCGCTCGCTCGCTCGCTAGCTCGCAAAATTCCCAGCGGTTCGATACTAGATAATTCCAGAGCGTAGATAATTCCGGGCATCGAGCCATCATTATGACTAATGAGCTAGGCGGGTCTCGAAATTAGAGCCCAGCCCGAATCGAACCGACCCGGTCCGGCCCGACGTGCGATCCGGATAAAAACCGCTCGGGGAAAACACGGAGATCGCGTCGGCCACACCCGTCGTCCCGTCATTCCCAAACCGTGTTTGTCATCGCTATACCACGTGTCGTATTACACGTTTGTGTACGAGAGAATCTGCGCGATCAAATATCTATAAAATCATTGTGCCCGTAACATTTTTCTATGAGAACCTATACGATCAAATATCAATGAATAAAATCATAAATTCGCTTTTTTAATGCTAAAACATTGCTTTCTTTGCGAGATGTTCTAGAAAATGATAGATGAGATATTATAAAAAATGTATAGGATTAATACTTAAATATTCCTGTTATTTTTATAATAAAATACATATTGCAAAATAGTCACTTTTACGATCTTTTGAAAACGATCTGCTCGGAAACTGACTAGCCGCGACTAGACGCACAGTGAAAAGTCTGAACGCCCTGTTTCTCGCAATCGAAGCAACAATTTTCATCTCGCTTAAAAACCGGTCCAGTAATCGCGATCCTGTATTTTCCATTGAAAATCACGGCTACCATGAATCGCAGCGCTCGTACGGGGGCCCGCTGACAATCTTCGTTAGCCATTCCTCTTCATCGCGCCAGCAGATACCGATCTCGTTTCTCGAGCATTCTACCCCGCAATTATTATACAATTCACATCCACCCGAGATACGTGCGCTCCTTACACGCTCCTAATTGAAGCGCGCGCTTGTAAATCCGTCCTCCTACGACGCATAACTTGATCCAGTACCCCACCTGATTCATCAACCGAGTAGTCTGGTTCACCGTATCTGGAATAGTTCGCGTGTAATGGCTGCCTGTAGTTCCTTGTTCCAACACACGATTCCCTGCAGTCTCGGAAAATTCGAATCTGCCCCTTAATTGTCGCCAGCCAGATAAAAACCTCGGGAGGATGCACGAATGTTGAAACGGCTGTGAATTTTTTTAATTGGACAGGGGCAGCTACAACGTTGTTCCTTATTATACTGTGATTATCATTCTCGAGCGTCTCGTGTTTCAACGCTTCGTAGTAATTTTGCGAACCATTTTCGCTATTTAACACGCGTTATGAAAAATGCACATTTCATGCAGATATTATTATGCACCAGGAGGTAAGTGAAATATTTTTCCTTTTAGCAAATTCTAAATGCCGTCAGTCCCGTCGCTACTTGAAATCGTGCCCATCTATTTCTGTCCCGAATAAATAAATCCCCGCGGTCCATTGATAACAGGCCGAAATTGTGCGAGACCTGACTATTATCTTCGCGGTAGAATGGAGCAAGCTCTCCAGTGTTTCGGTCCAAGAGCTTTAATTTCTGCTCAAAGGTCGTGCCACTGGACAAGCACTTGACCTACTCCCAGCAATCGCTTAGACCTTCGGGCTGCACGGAGCTCGATGTCCACGAACTCCCCGCAATCAGAATAAAAGTAAAAAACCCTGGACAACTTGCCCGGCCGAAGGTAATTGCGCAACCAAAGAACAGAGCCGGCTAATCATCCGATTTCCACGGACGTTCGCAGCTTTCCGCTCGGTGAGTGAATCTACTCGCCACTTTCTCTGCTCTTCTGCGGTGGTCCACTCGGCCAACCTAACCCAGACCAAGATCCTTTATGTTCCTTAGCGAACACAATGAGTCGCTCAGAAAATGTTCCTACAATATGAGGTTGGCTCGTTCTAACACAAAAATTAGCAGATCAAGTGCAAACTGGTAAAATGATTCTAAGCATTTTAATAGATTGTTGTATTATCAAGAAAAGAAATTGATCGATTCATTTTGCATATAAATCCGTAGGAGTCCGAAATTCTTTAGAAAATTGTCAGGAAGCGAAGGTTGCATAATTCGTACTTGTAGCATTTTTTAAATCACGACAACCGTTACCAAAAAATCTGAAAAAATCCTCGAATGTATACCAAGATGACAGGAGGATGTCAGATTATTCTCAGAATATTCTCAAGCGATTAACTGCGAAAAATGGACGAGAAACCGGTAATCTGTTGCGTCGACGAATTCTGTCTTCGAGGCGCTCGAGTCGGTTCGAACGTGGCCGTATGCATCGTTACACAACAATCGGCCGGTTGCATTTGCATGAGGGGTCAGAAATCGGCGGCTCATCTGCTTTCAGGGCGCGTTAAATGTTGTCGGGCTGGTTCGCCGACGGAGTCCTCGCGTTCCATCGAAGCCCGAGGGATCGACGACGACTTCCTCTTTCTCACGTTTGGCTCCGCTCGGTGGCTCGCTCGTGACGGTGAGAACGCTGCTGCCTAGCTCGCTCCGCGAGCGAGCAAGGGACCGCGATGGAAACGGCCGGGCCTCCGCGCGGCCGTTGCTTCGAGAAGCCTCCTCGCGCGCGGAGGAGGCTAAACAGAGAATGAAACAGAGAGGGAGCGACGAACGGCTTTTGTTTGTATGCATTCCACGCGTGGCGGTACGTGACATAATCGACGCGACACGCGTGTACCGCGGGGGCCCATTATTTGCGAACAATGAGACAAGACTCGCGCGCGGGAGGACCGACTTGAAAATCCTGCGTCGACGGATCCTGCTCCCGAAACCGCGCCGGTAATTACATTCCCGACACGGAACGCCCGATCCCTCGACTATGTATACACATTCTCATGCTAACTCTGAAGGGACTGCGAATATCCTTTTCCCGCTTTTCACCGGACAACCAGCACGATTTTCCCGGCGTTCCTCATTTTGCATTCCTGGTCTTGCAAAACTTCAACACTGCTATTTATTCGCTCGTTCAGCACGGTTGCTGACCGATAGAAAAATACGTGTCAAATATCAGGTCGTCTCGTAAGTTCGTGCCGCTTATTGTTTTACTATTTAAATTTGTATATGAAGCATACAAAAGAGCATACATAAAATCTCTCACTCTCTTTCTCTTTCTCAACTCCATTCCCTTCGGGCGCTTATCGCTTTATATTTATACAACGCAACGCGGAAAGAATAAACATATCCGCTGCACGAACTTATGCGACGAACTAATATTGTTCCGAGAACTATTTCTCACATTTTCATCGAAATCGGTGTGTGTCCAGATCAGATCGTTTTCTCGCGAATAAAATCGAAAAACAATGATCACCCTACAGTACATGCGCCCCGTCGGTCTTTTTTACGTTCGGGGCAGGAGAGATACGCGATCATTGGGCGTACATCTTTGGAAGGAGAACGGTCCGTTTGGCCGTGGGACCGTTTTTACAGGCGTTTTGCGCAACCGTGTGTACCAACGCCAGAAACCGGCGGCTCGCCGCCTCTTCTCCGAGGGGGAACAAAGGCCCACTTATCTTCTCGCGGGCAACGCTCGATCTTAATACCCGAGACCCTAAGGTTTCGCCGAGATTAGGCGTTCCCTCGGTCACGACACCGACTATCCACCGCCTCGGTAGAAAAGGAAACTCGGCTGCAACGCCGCGCCGCGATGCCGCTGGAAACAGAATACACCGGGGGTCTTAGAATTGCAAACGGCTCTGATAGGAAGCGGGGTAGCTGTTCGCAAAAACTTGCAGGAATTCAAAGTGACCAAGAATTGTCTTCGGTCAAAGTCTAATCGGATACGGAGGCATTATCAGCGTGTCACCACCTATGAATTAAGAAATCCTCTGGACCATTTCTAGTCTCCGATCGTCTCCGACTGTTTTACCACCTCCACCACAATTTTCGCATCCCTTAAAAAGCAGCTTTCCGTTCTAGCCGTCAGTCTTCAACCGATTCCCGTATAAAAACTTTATACAGTCGTTCTCTTTTAAACACAAGTTATAGTTTTGACACTTTACTCAGTCGTTTCGAAAACAAAACATCTCACTCTTTGTTAACTACCTAACACGGTTTCAAGTAACCACGTTAGGCGCGACAGATGTGACAAAAGTTCATCGATCTCGTCCATCTACAAAATTAATGGGGGTGTTACTCAGGAAAATGTTTAGCCTTTGTTTTAAAATTGTGTCAAACGGGGATAGCTACCGACATTAAGCGTACAAAATTAAGTTAGAAAAACGGACTCATTATATTAAATGTTACCGATAATATCAAGTGGAAATAGGGGGTGCTACAGGTCCACAGTGCATTTGAGCGAGTCGCCACCGACACCACCATTATCAGCTGAAGAAGGAGCAAGGTTCGTGTGGGCGAAAAAATTTGCGGAGTTACCGGAGCATCGGTAGTCCACGGAAAAGAAGCGTTGCAACTCTCTGGCGCCATTTATCTGTATCAGAAGCAGTGAACGCTCGTCCAAGTGATCGCTCTATTGGCTGTTGTGTCGTCGAGCAAGGGGAAGCAGGAGCTTGCTCTCTCTCTCTCTTGTTCGACTCGTCGCTGTCGTTGTTCCCTGCCGATCCCTCGGACTGCTCCCTCGACGGTGGCCAGTCGATCGAGCCTTTCCAGAGTGATGAATTTCTTTTGGTCGGGGATCTCCCTCGAGCAAAGTGGTCCGATGACCCAGATACGTCGTCCGAGTCCTCCTCCGGTCGGGCGATTTGTCGTTTCTGTCAACGATTTGCCGCAATTACAGGGAAATCCGTCGAGAGAGGAGCAACCGATTCTCGAGAGCTGCCGCCACCGCTGTCGGATATTGGAGGCTCTGCGTTTCACTCCCGAGGGAATATGAAGCAGCCCGATCGGTCGTCGTCTTTGCAATTGCTTTCGGAAACTCCCGTGGAATCTGTGTCGAACCGACCGCTTTGACTAGCACCTAAGATTGCGGCTGCTCTCCCGCGCGGAGTTTCCACCGACTCGCGGATTTCTTCGACCGATTGCGGTCACGAGGATTGCCCCGGACGAAGTCTTCTTTCCCGGGGATTCATTCAGGTTTTGGGAAATCGGTCAACGAAGATAGGTTCCGCGTTGAAGCTGGCGTATATCACGGATTCTAAATTTGGACTGTACATTATCATCGATGGCAGTCGACATATTAACGCATATCATTCCGCGGGCAGTGTGTGGCGCGCGGGGGGATTTAAAATTGCACTCCACCACGAGGGAAATGAAAATCAGCACGGCCGAAGCTATTTTTATTCGCTCGATATCGACTCGATCGTACGTCTAGGGGAACAGAATTTCTGAATCTATAATACGCTGAAACTTGTTATCTTTCGCTTCGGCTGATCGATTTATGCGGTTCGATGAAATTAAGGCGCGCCATCTGCTTCTGGACCGTGTACAAAGCTACGAAAGCAAGGAGAAGAATAATCAGGAGACTTCATAATGGAAACCATCTCTGCACACAGCGGATATTTGTCGCGTAAAAATAGTATTGTTAATTATTCGGAACGTGGAGGGAGAACTGTAGCAAACGTTACATCGAATGGCTACGATATCGGTAAAGTAATACAGAAAATTTATGGTACGGCTATCCGAGCTAATCGAGAAATTAAACGGTCGATGGTCGCACGGAAGTGAACGATGCAGCGCCGGATAGAAATAAAAGATGATCTTTTAAAGCTTCCCCGGCTAAGAAAATAAGGATGCCGTAAAATTACGGGTATTCGAAGGAAAACGAATCGAAAGGACCGTGTTCGCCGATGAATCATCGCGATTAAGTCTAGCCTGTGTCCGTCGGTTTCTCGTGCAGCGGACGGCGCGGCGGTGTCTGGACGGAACCCGAGGCGACGGGACACGGCTATGGCCTGGAATAGAGGAGAATGAGAAAGAGAAGGGACTAGATCGGCAACGAGGAGAGGCAAACGTAGACGGAGACGGAGACACGAGAGACCGTGGCGTGACACGTCGTGATCGGTAGAAAGAATCTCGTTCTGCAACCCGGAAACGCCGTGACTAACAACTCGGTATCACGAAGGTGGAAGAAAAGGCCTGAACCCTTCGGGGTGGATATCTCCTCTGGGGTCCAGGAGGGTCATCAACCATCGGCCGCCATGCCGGCCGGGTCCGGCCGGGCCCGCTCGGGATCGAGCATTATTATGACCAGATCTAATTGAAACTCCATGGCTCGGCCTGGCCGGGCTTTGCTCGCCTGCGAGCAAGTCAAGAGGCTTCTGCATCAGGCTTCCGCTTCTACGGAGGCTTCGGAAAAATTAGACGACTCTTCTAAATCGTTTCAGACAATTGGCGAAGGCTGATTGGCTTGATTCTCCGGGGACATTAAATTAGGGGATATAGAGTCTGCTGTGTCTAGAATCGGCATCGAAACAATTCCGTAATGTATGCCTAGGTGATAGCAATGTGTGAGATATTTTTCAAAATTTTCTCAAGCGATAATAATAAATGCTTTCAACAAGTGGCGTCTGGTCATCGACTCCCCGTTTTTCCCTTAAAACCGCGTCGCCCGGCATATAAATTGCTGCTGATAAAGATCGTCGACTAATTCCGGTCGCGCGAGCCACGCGGTTCAAAGTTCCATGTCTCGCACGTTCGATCGACGGGCTTTCGAGAGATCGAACATCGTTGCTTATAACCAAGAATCCGGTCCGACGGACACTGTCGTCTCGGATTCCGAGGGTCTGTCAGCGCGGATCCCTTCCGCTCTAACGAGCTAAAGCGTCCGAGGAACGGCCGACGACAACGGCGGCCCGTTACCCTTTCTCTCTCGGTTCCCTTCTTGTTTTTTATTTTTACTGTACCACGGGTTTTCTTCTACTCCCGTTGATCCAAACCACCATCGACGGGGAAGGTAAAGCGCGCCAAGGAGACTGTGCCTGCGGTATCAAAGGGCCAGGATCGAGGACCTCAGGCTCTATCCGTTGCGTGGTGGTTTGTTTGCGATCGCGTCGCGAGCGGGCCACGATGATTCATCCAGGAGTGCATCGGCGGCGGGACAGGATCAAAGACCGACTGACCGAATCAGAAAACTCTGCAGGCAGGTTGTCGGCTCTGATTTTTCGAGACTCCGACGCGGTGCACTCGTCGCGTCGTCGTCGTCCCGTTTCCAGCGTGCAGGAACCGAACTGCATCATCACCTGGGATTTATTCAAGATGCATCGATCCTTTCTAGTCTCTTTAATTCCAATGCCAATTGAGATCAATTTAATCAGCGACACCGATCTCACTGGTTCCCCCGATAATCGATTCAGTTGCAGTCTCTTCATCGGGCATTTCTCGAAGACGAATTGATCCTCCTTAGTCCTCGCTGAAGATAATAAGGAAGTTCTTCCTATTAGCTGCAGACATTCATTTTGAACTTCTCGGGTCTCGCAGAATCCGATTGTCCAGATGAAACTATCTCGATCAGCAACAGCGTGTTCATACTTCCTCGATAATCGTTTTCACTAGATTTTTCATTAGTCCTTATCAGAGACAATAATAATGACGCTATATCCACTGAACTTGTTTAGCGATCGCATAGCTAGTCGATAATGAATTCAGATAGATTTTTCAGCAGGAATTTCTCGGAGACATTATTGACCTCGTCGATGTTCCACAGCATTTAACGAAGATAATAGGGAAGGATTCCCACACATAGTCTATTAGCTCCATTCATTCCGAACTGCTTTTGCATCGCGCAGATTCAATGGAAACCGCATCGATCGACACACGGTGTTCATCGCTCCCTCGATAATCGATTCAGCGATCTATCAAGCAACAAACAGCACTCGCTGCATGTCCATAGTTCAGGACTCACTGCGACCCTCCGATTAGCAACTACCCTCGTCCTTGGTATCTCGTGGATACCGAAGAGGATGTGCACGTTTCACAGGCTTCCAGGCCGTCGTTGATGCAGCAAAGCACCTGGTTTTGGGGGATGCTGCCTAATTTCGCTTGGGCAGCTAGCCTCGAGACGACGTTAATAACGCAGCCCTTACTTCTTCCACTGCTCTCGCGCTTCGTCACTGTCTCGTTCTCTCTCTCTTTCTCTCTCTCTCTCTCTCTCACTCTAACCCTCCCTGCCACCCTCCGTAAGATCAATAGTCTGGTCCAGAACAGGGCCGGCTCCGGAGAGGGCGCGTGTTCCCGGAGTAGCAATTAAAAATTACTCCATCGAGGGGCTGCAGCGCTGGGAGGGTCCTTTTTGCCAGGAGTCGAGGGTCCTGTCGACGAGTCCTAGAACTTTCTCCCTTACCTCATCTCCCGCCACCCCCTCTCTCTCTCACTCTTTTGAGGACCGTATTAAACATCAATCTCACGCCGACGAGTTACCTTCGCGCGGACGCGCCCGTTTCACTGCGAGTTTAATTAACCTCTTAACGCACGATTATTAGGTTCAGCATTAAGCTCGTTCTCGGGGACGGTGCATCGCTCTTCGTGGTATCCGAAGCTGCTCGTTTCGACTGCGACTGATAAAAGTGTATCGTATGAAAAAAATTGTTCAGAAATACTTCTCCAATATCAATTAGTAGTTTTCCTTATTCGAATCATAAATATTTCAGAAAATCAATTTCATTAAAATCGATTTTCCAACTGGTTTGCAAGAGAAAATGTGCGCTTTGGTTTTTCGGAAAGTTCATAAGATTCGATGTGCGCGTTAATGAATTTAATCGGTGGATGCTCGAACGGCACGCAGCGTATCGCAATCTTTATTGACCGAGCGATACCGTTTCGGAAAATTAATAATAATTGCCGACCATAAAGTCCACCGTAATTGCCCGATCACCGAGATCTTAAATTGTCCCGACATTGAACCGGCGCGACGCGCACGATAAACTCGAACCCGGCACACTAATCGACAGCAACTCTCGAATCGCTCGATAAATTTTCGAAACCGATGCGATCCATCAGACTACGGATTTTTCTGCATAATTTGTCTGCGTGCATTTCTAGATACGCGCAAGATACATAGTTTCGTGTTTTTTTTTTCTCTCTCTCTCTCTGAACTGCATAAAACGTCTATTAATTATTCATGAATTGACGCGCGGCAGGTTCGTGTCTTATCTTAAACTGCGATTAGATCGTCAGGATTAGATCGCGTGCACGCATTTCGAGCAAACATGATCTCGTGAAATGCAAAGTGGAGAAAACTGGACACGGGATTATTAGTTTGCTGTGTTCGAAACTCGTTCAGATCTTTTCGGAACGATAGACAGTTTATGCTGCTTGAAAACGTTTTGGGAAATTCTCTCTAATTAATCCTTCGTAATTAGTACATTCAATATCGACTACAAAAATTTCGTAAATCCTGTTTTTATATGAGAATTTTTGCTGTCACATAGGAAGGTTCAATCATATTTGCATTTTTCCTTGACATAGTCATCAATTTCTCAGTGTTGAGAAATGCGTATGCAAGAAATTTCGTGAGAATTTCGCGTTGTCTACCGGTCCGAACACAAAAATTCCAGACAAAAGGCGCTACACGCTCGGCACTGCACCCTGCGAAACCGAATAAGAACGGCAATCGAATTTGCGAATATTTTACAGCATCGCTACGAAGCAGCGAGGCGCACACGTGACACGGACTTAAACGATATCTGGCCGGGACGATCGTCGCGCGACGACTAGGTAGCGACACGCCACGACTACCATTAATTAGCACAGAGCCGGGCTACTTCGTTATACGTAATTGCATTAGCCGTGTCGTGCGTGCCAATATAATGCTCGCTCGCGCCCCTAACGCGCGGCTCTACAGCCTTTTTCAGAGGGAAAGGCCGATGCAGCCGACCGAATCACGGGGCACCGTGAGTTCCCAGGTTTTTGCTCGCTGGAACGATTCGCATGGCGCAGCCGTGAATCCAAAAACGAGCAAAAGCGAACACCTCATTAGTCTGCCCGCGCCTTAAATAAATTCAATCATCGGATTTGTCCCAAGGATAGAAGAGAAGCCGGGAAGTAAGTTTTATTCGTCGCCGAAACGATTGACGATACTTGTGTCGCGCGTTCGATTCAGAAACGACGATGATTATTATAATCAGCCGATCGTTCTTACTTAAGGTGCTCGTTGAAATTAGCAGAGGTGGAAGCGAATAATGTTATTTCGCGGCGATTCGCTGAACCAGCGTGCTGCAGACGGTCCAGGTTGCCGAGATATCGGTTCGTTCTATCCGACAGGGGGTATACTCTCATTGCGGCGTCGGCACTCGCGTTCCATTAAAGCCGACTCGAAATGACAGGCTTTAGGTATCGCGACACGCTTCGCGACGCACTATGATCCGCACTGCGGACGGTCGGACCCGCCGGGAAATCGACCGGCATCGGTCACTCGGACGGGAACGTGCCAAAAATAAATAAGTCGATAAAGCTTCCCGCGAATCTAACATTTATAACAGCGAATCTCGTCGTCGCGCGAAAAATTCTTCGTGTCCAGTGGTTTCGTTTCGTTGTGAAAGTTCAGCTTAAAGCTGTGTTTTAAAGCATGCTTTTTTCTAACCACAAAATTTTTGTTACATTCCTGGATGCGGGTTTATCCTGTTAAACGAAGATGGAGGCGACAGAACGTTGCTTCAGTGTGAACCTAGCTTGAGATCGACGGAACGGTCTGGCGACGGGAAATTCGCTCGACCAATGAGAACGTTGACGAGTACGTGTTCGGGGGACCCGGTTTGTTCAGCTCGCTGTAATTCCCGTAAGCGAGCTTAAAAGCGCAACGCGGCAAAGAAATTCCACCGTAGTTCTCGGTGCGCGAGCGACCAATTAAAATTCGCGTGTCTGGCAGACGCTGTCAGCGTCGTCCTCGCGGCTCGCAACTCGCTGAAGCTGTCTGCCCGTGATTCTGTGCTTTCGTGCCGTTGAGCAAGGGATCCGCAGTGCGGATGCTGCGCCTCGATCGAGGAACCTCCGTTATCTAGCGATTATCCAGGTAGGAGGGAGGTAAATGGGTCGAGACAAGCCAGATTCGGCGAGCAACGAATTCCTAGGGGAGTGGACCTCTTGCAAAAATCTGTGTCGCAACTGCCAGCAGCTGGAAAATTGAACGACAACAATAACCAATTTGTAATAGAGTCCATTCAACATTTATTGGCATCGCCTGTTTACCAGACTGATGACTGTTTCGCAGAATTTTGGGCTCAAGGTCATTGCAAGGTCATGTTATGATGCATGCCTGATGGCTTCCGCCTTTACCTTTTTAATGATAAACAAGAAATAAGTTATTCCAAATTAATAACATTGTGGAACTGTTAAGATCCCGTGAAACATGACTTTGAAAAATTATAAATTTTTTGCACCTGACCGAATAACAAAGTTACGGGGTTAGTTGAGAGATCCTGTACAGTCCCCACCTCTTCCTGTCTACATGCTCGCGCAGGTTCGTTAGAAAAATGAGATTTTGGAAAAAAATTCGCAATTTCCCGCCAGGGGGGAGTGCAGCGTGGAAAAGCTTGTGCGGATCGGGCCGGAAATTTGTCGGAGGTCGGGTAACATCGAATCGTCCATGGTAGACGGAAAAATAATAATATTAAAAGGCGTAGCGGAAGCAAAGAGCTTCACAAAGGGGAGAGAATCCCATCTGGGGGAGCCGTTGGTCGTTAAGGGTTTATCGGTGAGTCGTGTGATCGTCGAAAGCTCGTTTGCTTGCTTAATTAAAAGGGAGGTGGGTGGAGGCAACTCTTGGAAATTGTGTCTTCTCTCTTTATCGGTTCTTTCTGCCGTCGTTCCTCCTTCTCGGACCACTGTCTTCTGCCGGGTGCAAAGGTTGGGCAGGTGGGCGCCGCGGTTTAAAGGATTTCGGAGAATTAACGAGCGGAGAAGGAGTTGCCTGTAATCCGTCGAAAATCCTGCTGCGAAAAGGGCAGAGTCTCGGCGAAATAAAACGTTAAGGATTAATGGCAGCCGCGGGGAGAGGCGACACGAACGACGGGAGGGTGAGGAAGATCGCAAACGGGACGGATCGAGTGCCTTCTCGTGGTTCGGGGCTGCGAGAGATCGATAGGAATGCTCGGTGGGCAGCTGCCTCGAGGATAACGAGATGCGGAAAATTGTCTCTTGGGGTTTTCGGGCAACGTTCTATTACGAGGAAACGTTCGCCGTATCTCCTTGCGCAAATATTACCTTTCCACGCTGTGATCGCGGCTGCTGAAATTCTCGGAAGTGTTTACTGTATTCCGCTGGTGGATCTTCTCGTTCCGCTTACAAATATATAAAATGTCAGAAGACTTGGTTGTTCTGTTATTGAAATCCTTTACGAATTTCTCCTACCTGTTCGTTTAACCTCGTTGTCAATGTTCCACGCGGGGACGCGTGACCGAACCGTGTACAGTGGAAAAAATTATTTCTAAAGAAAAGACAAAAGTAGTAAAACATACGAGGGAGTAGAAAAATTGAAAATTCTGAGAAATAAATTTTCGACGCGCACGTAACGATCTCGATTGGCTGCTATAGAAAACTCGAATTCAGTTGTAGCGTCTCGCGCCATCCAATTTATTTTTACTTCGGTTTCGTTTTGGAGAGCTGATTATACAATCAACAGCGTTAATTAAAGTGTATCGTGTTCGATCGAGCGCTGAGATCGCGCGCTCCGTAAGATGGAAACAATTAAACGCTGGAATTAATATTTCGAGGTTAATCGCCGGGTTCGAGTAGAGTGTAAGGGGGAGAAGGAGAGAGAGAGAGGGAGGGATTGTTCAAAGGGAGAGGAGAGCGCGACAGTCGCGGAATGAAACGACGCGGATTAAAACGATCTAGGAAAGCTGTGCGAGACAAGCGGAGAGGATCGACGAAGGATCCTAGGAAAATTCTCGAGGAGCGGAACCGACTGCGAGCGAATAAAACGATCTTTCGAGTGGATGCAGGCAAGGGTAGATTGGAACCGGTGGAGGATAGAGGAGACGCGCGCGCCGTCGCGTCGCCGGAACAAAACCAGCGGAGTTATAAAGAGCCGTATGCGAAGGGGGATGCTAAAAGGGAGAACGTGAGCCGCAAAAAGTCAGAGAGGTGGAAAAAAAAGAAGCAAAGGAAACGCGCGAACACCACGAAAGAGACCGGCAGGATATGCCGCAGAGGTGAACTGCCACGTCCTGGAACAGACACCAGTGAGGGGGTGGTGAGGAGAAAATAGAGTCGAACGCGTTTTATGTGCCAGTGTACCAGTGGGTCTTGCCGGATCGGCTCGCCTCGGAACACGCTCCTTAGAAAAAGGATCGCGGATCTCGAAACTACCTTGCACTACCTTTTTCGCCTACTAGTCGAGCGATCGGGATCCCGATACCCTAAAGTGGGTCGATGAGTCGGCGTCTCCTGCTACCAATCTCTATCCACGAGACTCCACGGGGTTTCTCGAACGTTCTACATGAAGAAACACTTTTTAAACTAAACAAAAAGAAGTAACTTAAACTTAAAAAATTAGGCTGGTTCTTCACTTGCACCGATTCTCTAGTTTTGGTCCTAGACTGCTGATTTCTCTTCCCGATAGACCGAGTCTTCTTCATAGTGCGCCGCTCGTACCGATTCTCCGAGAAACTCCTCAGTCCCCAACATTTCGAATGTAGACTGTCAAAGACCCAACGACAGCAGCTACCGGCGAGGCTTGTTGGTTAGTGGGTAAAGCGCTCCGTCGCGCTCAGATCGCCGTGATGGATCGCGCAGTCGCGACGAGACAACGACCAGGTCCGAAATTTCTGGACAAACCACTCTCCCCTTCTCTCGCAGGCGGCTGTTCTTCCGAAATTCAAGGTCGAGTGGGCCCCACGGTTCAAGTAATCGTTAGGCATGCGCGTCCCGGATTACTTTATCTCTCGCGGTCCCACGGACACCGGGGCCCGATCCGATGGATCCTTGCGCAACCGATCCATTTCGCTTATCCGAATGCATATCCGGTGACCGCGTTTCAGTGACGAAAGATTGATCGTCCGGTGGGTGATCCTGCTGGAAAACGAACTCCGGTTGCGTCGGTTTGTTGCGAGCTGTCATCTAGATTCTAGATTGGAAGACACTGGAGAAGATTCCTCCCGCATCGAGCAACTTCCCTCGACGAAACAAAGTTAATGGTCATAAATTCTTCCTCTTGAAGGCTAATCGGAAAGTTCCCAGGCGTTATCAGAGATCGCAGAACCCTGCGATGAAGTAATTTCGAGGAATCCGCGCGCGTTGAGAAACGCTTGAACTTTCGATTTCCGCGTGAATTCTGGAACGGGAAATGCTTATTTCGCAATAAAGCGAATTTGAATTACTTATTTGATACACGCAACGATGTCGAAGCGAGAATGTCGACAACTTTTGGCCGGCAGTGTATACCGATGGCTCGATAACCGGGGATTCGGGGTTGCATCATTGTTGCAACGTCCGAACGATGTATCTTTATCTGGCAGACGATAATTTCGAGTAACCGGTAAATAGCTTGTCCCCGGTGCGCCGCCGCGGCCTGCGCAAATTTAATGGGACCGGGTTCCACAGAAATGGGCCTCCATTAGGTCCTGTTCCTCCTCGTTGGATGCACGTTCTTTCGGATAAGGACGCCAGAGCAGAGCCGGTACACGCTCTCGCCGGATGCGCGCGTGTACGAGCGGACACGTGCGCGTAATGCACTCCAGCGTTCCATCCATCCTCTCTTTCCCTTTCGCTCTCCTTTTTCTCTCTTACTCTGTATTCTCTTCTTCGTTCTTCTTTTATATTTTTATCTGACTCTATTTTCATACCTCTAAATAGCGGAAGAATCAAAAGAATTTGGGACTACCGATATATCACTTTCAACTCGATCAAATTGTCAACACCGAGCCTAACAAGCACGAAACGTATAAAACTGAAACGCCCTGTACAAGCGAGGAGATTCCAATAATTGCGAAATAGAGAACCATGCTGTGCGATATTTCAATTTTGCATAAAGATCCGTCTATTTGTTACTCCCCGACTTGCCTCCCTTCCTCTCGTTCGTTCTTTTTCGGTACCTGCGCGTCCCGATTGGTGCGCGCTCAGTTCGGCCCAGCAAGAAGAGCCTGAGAGGGGAGGAGCGAAGAGGGACGGGGGAGCAACGAGGTCGTTTTAACCCTGAGATTCGGACGTTTTGGGTCATCGGGGGTCAGCGCAACGCGCTCCATTGTACCGGCGAACGCTTCTAACTCGGTGCAGTGAACTCAGGGCCGTATCGATTCGGCCGGCACTTTCGCGCGCGCGGGTTCGACGCGCTCCGCTTTCCGGTCTATCGTTTATCGATACACACCGAAGCCGCGTAGGGTAAACCGGCCGGCGTAATCTGCCGCTTCCTCGATTTACCTGTATCGGCTTGCGGAGCATGAAATTTCAATATTTTTCAAGCCCCGGCTCTCCGCGCAGCGCGCGTTACGCTGCAAATTAAACGACACCGGCGAATACAAGATCGCTGCCGGCCGATAGGGACTTGCGCCGATACCCGTAGTTATTCAATACGTGCATCGTAACGATGATGTAATGGATAATTAGAAAGTTAGGAAATCTCCCGCGTCTCGCCATCAACCTTGCTGCGTTTCCATCGTCTCTTATGGAAGTCCACGCTCTTGTTCGTCCCGCAACATCCTATCAGCTGTTTTGCTACATCGTTAATCATTTTTGTGGAAGTACGCGCCGTTTCGTTTCTGCTCGAACGGATTCGTTAACATTTTTTTTTTTTTACTGCGGCCCCCGAATTAATTTCTAATACTCAATGAGGTCCTTGGTGGTAAACGAGTTGGACATCCCTGCCGTATAATATAGTAATTTCCAGTGGTGCCTCAGAGGAGACAGTGTCCAGATACTGGCAGCAAAATTCAGGGAGAAGAGGAGAAAGTTGACTATGCTTTCTATCGAAAGCTGCGAACCTACGGATACTAACTGCACGGAATAATGTGCGGCGAGCAAAGACGCGAATTCCGCGGAGGTTTTCGGGCAAATCGACCACGCGAGTCGGATCGAGAGCAGCGTACCAAGGGTTGTGTAGCGTGCGCGCGGAATTCCGCGTGGCAGAAAAATCGTGCGGAGGCAGCCCAATAAAATAGACCGGCATCGTAGCGTGCCGGTTAAATTGCTGTTCGCAGTTCCGCCCCCGCGAGCACCGCGCCGCGCCGCGCCGGGATACCGCCTGGAAGAGGATCCCGGAACACCGACGGGCTTCTCGTTGCTGTTCTCGCTCGGAGCGAGCGATTTCCGAGGCCGTCGAAGGGCGGCCGGCACGAAATTTACGAGGTTCTCTTGGGGAAAACGTCGGTGGAAAGCGTCTCCGTGGGCGTGGTCGTTGGTCGATGGGAATTCGATGGGGTTTTTTCGAAACGATTCCGCTGGGGATCGGCCTCGGGACTTTGGATCGGCACGAAGTGATCGCTCGATTTATTAAAGGATCAACGGGGGGAAGTTTCTCTCGCGAAACGCTCGCAGGCGGCGATGCTCGCATCGCCAGGTGCATCCTCTCGGCTCGGCTCGGCTCGGCTCGGCGAGAGTGCGCGAACAGCCAGCGTGCACGGGTCCGGCGAGGGGCGATGCATCTCGCGAAAAGATTCGCAGAAACGGTCGATACGTGCCTGATCGAAGCCGCGTCGACTAGGATGCTGCGACGGAGACGCGGTGCAACAGCGCCAGAAGCCCCCAACTCCATTCTCTCTTTTTATCCCGTGTAGCTTTCTCTCTCTCTCTCTCTCTCTCTCTCTCTCTCTCTGTCTCTCTGTCTCTCGGGTTGTTCTCGCTCGCAAGCCGATTCTGTTCTTCTCGCGGCGTTGTTTCGCCGAGCAGCTCAGCGTAGCCAGCACCGGGCACCCCGCTGCCACACTGACTCTGATATACTCGCGAGATATCCGGGCAAGATTTAGTGCATCCTTTTGCTAGCTGCCCCGCAGAAAATCTGCGCCGGGAATCGCCCTTACAACCGATCGAAATGTTTCTCCTGTCCTTGAAATGAATACCACGGCTGGAAAAACAAGGTGAGGCCCCGCGTGCAACGATACCTTCCGACCACTTTTCTTTTCCCAACAGCGACCGAACGCTCTTGCTCCTCCGACCACTCCTGCAACTCCTCTCGCGAACCGTGCCGGCTAAAACGGTGCGTTAACTGATAAAAAACCAAAAATATTTTCAGCGACTGTTTTCTAACCTGTCGCCACGTTCGTTGATTCGATAACTCTTAATTGATCTGGCTCGCTCCGACGGTTCACGGTCTATTCTTGGTCAACGACTGATCGCCTCTCTAGGTGGTATCGTTTTTACATTTCTGATCTTTGAACCCAGTTCACCAGACATTCTTGGGTCTAGGACACGATGCATAGTTCCTAGGTCATCGGCATCTTCTTCTTGGGTAATCGCGAAGCATGTCCCCAGGTCGCCGAAGTCCCGGCCCGTTATCGGAAAATCAATAAACAACGTCAACTGGCCGCCGAGAGGAAATTACGCGGGGTTGTCCGTCAATCTTCCGAAGACTTCCGGCGTGCTCCGAAGGTTTCCGATATTAGGCGTCCCCGAGGCATCTCGGTACTATAACGACATCGTAGCGACGATAATTTGATTTTTCGCGATGGCGTGAAAGAGGACAGACTACTACTGTCCGGCGCGGTGTTCCATTAGGATGGAGGAGAACGTTGCGAAGGAGGTGTCTCGAAACGCGGAGAAGAGGAAGAGAGGTCCGGACAGAGCGAACAGCGGAGCGGAGCGAGGGGTGTAAGGGAGGGGAAGTTCCGGTGGATAGCGAATATAACGCTGGCTCGGCTCAGCGACGTTTTACAACCAAGAAGAGGGGCCCCACACAGGATTTATTGGCCGGAGAGCGGAGAATTTATGCGGAGATTCGCGCTGGCAGGTGGTTTTACTCGCGATGAAAAACCGAAATTTCTCTCCTTCTCTATCGGCCTTGCTTCGCGCCGGCGATCCTCGCCTCTCATCTCCTCTCCTCTCCTCCCCTCTCTGTTCTCCGCCTCCTCGTTTCTGCCTCGTCTCTGTTCGACTCGAGTTATCCGCGTTGCTTATGGATCCGTGAGCTGTCCCGACAAGAAATTGGAGATTTCTGTCGAGGCTCCCGAGGGAGCACACCGAAATTAGACGCAGATAACGCCGCTGACGACAGAGCAGAAGACTCTGCCTCCGGGGGCAACGAGAAGAAGAAGGCGAATTTATCAGGTTCCGAATGCGACCCGGACGATTTTAACGACTTCGTAGGAACCGTAGGATCCTTGTTGTTGTTGCAAAATTTTCGGAAAACCGCTGGGTCTACGGGGGACCTATCCAGAGAGCCCTAGATCTGTCCGAGTCCCCTTCGGAGAGCCCTAGGTTCCCAAAGGATCTCACCAGAGAGTCACTGTAGGGACGCTAATGCTGTTGCATAATCCCTCTACGACCTTTGCTCTTGCTGTGAACCTTTCTGGGAGCCCTAGATCTATTCAAGGCCTCTTCAACGAGCCCTAATTTCTTTGCCATAATTTTAAAAGGGTCTCATGTTTACAGCGTGACTCTTAAAGATCCAGGGATTCTTGTAAACTCTTTCTGCAACGTCCAAAGCTTTCAGGAACCTCTTCAGCAAGCCCTAGATCCTTCGAAGCCCTCTTCAGTCATTTTAAAGCGCTTCGAAGTTCCTCCCGATAACCCTACGTTCTTCAAGGTCGTCTCCCGAGGATTTAAACCGTTTAAAATCACCTACGATTCACCTACGATTCCTGTGCAACCTTTTCACGGAGTTTAAGCCCCCGAAGGGCCCTCCCAGCGAGCCCTAGATCCTTCGAGAAGCTTTTCAACGATCTGAAAGCTCGCGGATGAGCGAAAGGTTGCGCGAATGAAGGCCGTTCCCGTAAAAACGTTCGAATAACGTGCGAATTCGCCCGATACGGCCGCATAACACACAGTGAACTGGACAGACGTATTTCGCAGAAGGAAGGAGCGGAGCTCGGCCGAGCTCACAGCAGTCACAGAGCAGTTCAACGCACGGAGTTTTTCGAATCGGTCGTTCGCCGGGGCCGAAATTTGCATTTAAAACTACGGCCGGGGGCGAGGAAATAAAAGGAAGCGCTCCGCGCGCGCGATTTGACGAGCTCAGACGCGTCGAGATAAAAGGATCGTAGACGGCGGGGACCAGAAAACGAGCAACCCGAACACCGAAGGACCGGTCGACACGAACCCTGCATCCATACGTTCATCCGTTCATTCGTTCGTTCTTTCTCTCCCCCCCTCTCTCTCTATTTCTCTCACCGAACGTTTCTCTATCGAATCTTGATCGTTAGATCCACCCACGCGACATAGATATTTTGAAACTTTGGAAACCGAGCACAAACAAACGAACTAACATGGTCGTAGAGAATTCACCCTTTAGATCTTATTCATGAAGTTATTACGAAGTCCGAACATTATCGAGAATTTTTTAGAACTATGTGTAATAACAAGAGCGACAGATTTAAAGAAGGAATAAATAAGAAGATAATCAACCCTTATGTCAATAACCAAAATTACTACGATTTTCGATGACTTCTATTTTACAGTTTCAACGCATATTTTTTATTCGTCAAATCTACAATAATTTCGACATTTATCAACAAAACTGTTGAAGAAGGTTTAAAGAGAAATTGAGAGTGGATACCCGGAAATCGCGTAAGGGTTAAGGGACTCTTTGGATGTATTAGAAATAGTGTATTTTGAACTCTGTACTTTTCCATTGCGAGGTTCTCTGCTCGATGCAGGCCCAGACCACGTCGTAAAATCCATGGGGTCCGCTGACCGTTTTGGCGCCCCCATGTAATAAGGCGTTTTTCCGTTTTTCGAGTCAGTCGTGCAAAAACCCTGAACAGAGCAACGATCCTCGACTAAGGTTGTTTTTTTTCGCGTGCGCGCCTTGTACGTTATTCCTTTTTATCATTAAACATTTTCTTTTTTCTCTGCAAGATCGATTGAGTCCAATTTTTTCCCATATAAAAGATCCCCAATAGGATGAAATCGGATGAAACAAAAAATATTCTACGTCGGGCGAAATGTCAAAATCGTGGAGCAAAAATGGCGTCGAGCGCAAGGGGTGGTTATTGTTGCGAAGCATTGTACTTCGGTAGCGTGCCAGCGTTGGGAATCTAAACAACGCATTCGCCAGACTCGTAACCACGGAGAGTCGAAATGTCGCGTGTTCCTCGGGTACACAAAGTGACAAGCGGACCGTTTGCTCGCGGCGTGTCAACCGGCGGCGCTGCGCGACGCAACGCGGCGCGCGAGAGTTTCCAATGAAAAAGACCATTCGACCGGTCCTCCCGGCAGCTGTTCGGAACGAGTTCGTATCCACACCCCCGCGGTCGGTGATTTTTTCGCGGTCGCCTCCCCGATGCCGCGCGCTCGCACAAAAGCGCCGATGTATTAATTATCGAGAACCCGTCCCGTCGGGTTCGGGTCGCCTCGTTAACAAACACGCCGCGCCGTGAAGTTTCGAGCGTTACGCGCGAACTCGCTCGCTCTCTCCTCTCCTCTCTCGTTTGGAGAGGGTCGCCGGTTTATTTGCGCCGCGTATACTTCGCGAGGGTGAAACTCCTCTCGCGCGCGCGGGCGCGAGCGACCAACGAACGAGCGACCGGTAATTGCTTCCGGCGACCAATAAACGAATCTTGTTTGAAACCGTTTAATTGAACGGCACCGGGCCCAAAATTTTTATTCGCGTAATCAAATATTTTCGTTCGACGATGTTCATTGGGTTCGACTCAGCTGCGAAGCGCCAAGCAGACGCTCTTTTTGGCCGGGGCACGGAATAACGCGAAATTTAATTAACGAAGGCGCAAATGAAATTCATTAGGATTTCAGGGTGGGGGGGAATAATGGCCCGACCGCAGACAAACGGGACAGGGGTCGCTAACTAACTGCGACGAGTGTAACAGCGGAGTCAAAGACTCCGCCTCCGCCATTTTAATTCGCTTCGCGTTCTTCCAACTTTTTCCAGTCCGTGACGCGACATTGAGTTCGAAATCGATGTACCATCGATATCGACGCTGAAACTGTCGGTGTAGATACCGCGACTGTGGATAAATCTGTTTGCAAATATTACGGGAATGAAAATTGCAGAATTTTTCCAGACCGCGTGCAATCAGCTTCGAGTGCGTTTAACATTTTTGGCACATTTGAGGATTCAGTGCCGCACCGCATACTTGAAACTGTTCCGGTAAATTTTTCGGGAATTTTACGCAATAATCATTAGACTGCGAATTTTATAAATTCGTGAGAAAAACGAGTTGCTACAACATGAAACAACAATTCGACAGTATCTAACAATGACAACATATTCGACCACTAATCATACCACGACCGGGCAAACGACCGGTTTCGAGGGCCGCGTAAAAAGAGACAGAGAGGTAGATCTTCGGTTGACAGGAACACCAGGACCCCAATAAAACGAACCCTTTCTGCCCACGAGGTCCGGCTAAGAGGATGTTGCGAAAGCCCTGGAAACCGTCCGGCAGTATCCCGAATAGGTTCGAAGCGCGGGGTTCGCAGAATCGGTGGACACCTGGATTAAGAGGGTCGCCTCGCGACGGTGCAACGACCAAAACAAGTCGGGAGACGGGGAATTCGTAAATGAAGGGTTCACGGGAAACGCTGCTCGCGGCGCTTCGTAGCGGCGTGGCTCGCGTCGATCAGGCTCGAAGCCTGGCAACACCTGTTTCCAAACAGGGTTCCTAAAGCACAGCGGTGCGTTCTGGGGTGGTCTGTGTTCCCTGCGCCGAAAATGGCCTGGAGGATCGACGAGCGGAGAGCGGGAGAAAGAGAAAAAGGGAAACAAGCACGCCGGGGAGTGTGGCAAAACGAGCACCGCGACGTTGCTTTGCTGCGAGACGGAGAAGCGGAGAGACGAGAGTGAGAGTGTGTCTCTAGTGCGTAGACCGCCGCCGCCGCCGCCGCCGACGCCGTAGTGTTCGTCGCGAGAAGGAGACGGCGCGGCGTGGCAGAGAGTTCGTGGTGGCAGGCAAGGAACGCTCGATTCGAGAGAGCCTCGAACGAAGGCCAAACGAGAGAGGAGATGCGAGCCGCCGACACCGTGGAATGATGAATGCGTTTGGGAAAGGAGCCGCATAAATCCTCGAGGATAATGCGTCTCGCACTTTTCGGCCGGGGCCCCGGCCTTTGAATTCGCGCGGGTCTTGCTCGTTTTTACAAGCGGCGTATCGAGGGAACCGCGCGCGCGCGCGCGCTCGCGGGCCACGCACAAACGCCGAGATTTATCGTCCCGCCGCCGCGCCGATACGTCGTTACGCGGTTTAATTGTTTTTCACCGGGCGTGGGCGGCGGACGCCGAAACTCGCCAGAGAAGAGGTTTTCGCGACGTTATTGATGTGTTAGCGACAATGGGAACTACGTAGAAAAATCAGATTACGTGACTGAATATCATCGTCTTCGAATATTTTTTCTGTCGTAAAGTGGAATTTACTTGGGGGAACTCGCGAGTTAACGATCCGCCGAGCCAATAATGGTTCGTTTATCGCGTCGCCGCGCGACGGTGTAAGAGACGCGTGTCCAGGCCATCGAGAGGGAACACGACGCTCTAACGAGAGGTGTCCGGCGCTGTAACTGCGAGTAACAGCAACTACAGCAACAGCAGCAGCAGCTTTCCAGGACGCGTGGATTTGCGGGAGTGGTCAAGCGCGCGGTGTGGTGCGGCGCGGCACCGCGCAACAAACACGCGGAGAGGCGTGGGAAGCCACGGCGCGGAGGGTTATGGTTATTGCGGAAATATTTCACCGTCTTAGGCGGCAGTGCCGATCCCCGTATAGGGCATTTATCATGATAAGTAGCAGCGCGGCGCTCGGTCATCGTGAATTAGCCTACGTCCACCCTAGCCAGCCACCTTCTCCCGAGGGATTGTTGCTGTTAAATGATCAAACCGTTCCTCGTGAACAGCATGACCGAAACATTGAAGCGCTATCTGGTGAAATCGCGATTTCATTCTACCGGTGCTCAGAACTGTCTAATTTGTTTCTTACTGCGAAGTAGCAGATCTTGGTGTTCACTTCAATATTCATATCGGCAGAAAAACGATAGAATCGAGCGTCGGTCAAACTCGCATAACCGGTCCGAATTTCTCCAGGATTGACCGTCGGACGTTCAAGCGAGCCTTCTCACGGGGCTTTGGAATCCGTCAAACGTTTCCTCGACGGAACTCGTCGTTTTCGGTCGCTGGGAATCAGTGGGAAGCAATATCCGGTGCTCGTAGAACGTCGTCCATCGTCTACGGACGGACAGACAGCGAGAGATCGATCGACGGCTTCGATTCGTTCCAGTGACCCCTTCCGGGAGCTGGCATCCGAGCCTTCCTTTCACGGAGAGTCCTCGGACCGGATCGAGCCTCGGAAATCCCGGTGATTTTGATCCGGTCCTCGCGCGGGATTACCCCGCAAGGTGTCTCCGGGGACAGAGCACCGAGCGACTGCGAATCTCGACGGTGGGAATAGCTCGAATGCGACAGAATTTTCCAGGATCGGTGGAAGACGCCTGGAAGGTCACCGCCAGGAGAGGCCATCGTCGGAGTCCGTTTCATTGCCGCATACTTGACCGAGGGATTCACGACGAGGCGATTTCGCGAGCCAACTCGTTGCAGGACTCGAGACGGATGGCCGACATTTAAAGAGTCCTTATACCGCGGTTACGGGTATCAGGGAGGACTTGGTCGGCCGCCAAGTACGTGACAGGAATAAGGTTAAAGCCTCCCTCTCGCGATGGACTTTCTCTCTCTCCCTCTCTCTCGTCGTCGGCATCTCGTTCACCGGTACCAAAAGACCGACGAGCTCCACCGGCAGACCTGGAATCGGATCAATCACCGCTCCCGTGTCTCCCGTTACAGGTCTCGTCTCTCCGGCTGTCGCCCGACTGAGAGCATTCATGTATATTGAACGTGAGCTAAGGCATGATTTTGAAATTGCGAGCTAGGCGTCGATGGTGATAAAAGACTGTCTATCTTATTCTCTGTCTGATAAATGCATCGAGTAAATGTAACTCGATTGTTCTTTCCATATAGACCGCCCTGGTGGGCGTGGCCTCGTTGCCCATTCTGTATAGAGTGCTCCCGGGAGGTGCGGATTGGATGCTCTTGGCTCTGGACGTCTCGAATAGGCGTGGTTTCGTTGCCCCCGCTTTATAGAGCGCACTGTGGGACGTAATTTCGTTGTTCATTCCGTGCAGAGTGATCCAGAGGTGTGGTGTCGTTCGACCTCTTTACGCGGAATATTCTGGGGGCGTGGTCCCACGGGTCTTTCTATACGGAGCGTCTCAAAATGAATGGTCTCGTTACTCCTCCGTATGTAGAATGTTCTGTGGGCGTGGCTTCGTTGCTCCTCTTCATCTAGACTGCTCTAGATGCGCGGTATCGTTGCTCTTTCCGTCCAGACTGCTCTAAATCCTGTGATTTCGTTGCACCTTCTTGCGAAGAGTATTCTGGGGGCGTGGTATCGTGGCTCTTCTTTACATAAAGTGTTCTGAGGGCGTGGCGTCGTTGCTCCTTCGTATGTAGACTGCTCTGGAGACGTGCTACCATTGCCCCTTCCACGTAGAGTGTCCTAAATCGTATGGTCTTGTTACTGTTCCCTACATATAATATTCCAAGGGCGTGGTACAGTTGCTCCTCTTTACTTAAACTGCAGCAGGGGCGTGGTGTCGCTGCTCCTTCTTACGTCGAGTATTCTGGGAGACATAATTTCATTGTTCTTGCTTTCAACGAAGCTAGGACAGTGCCCCGCAGGTCAATAGCCGCGCGTACCGACGTAGACGGTCTATAGACCTCGATGCAACATCAATTAACCGAAGGAGATATTTTAGCATTCTACTATTCACGGATACTGTCAAGGGAAACGCTCGATTTCATTTTCTTTTATCGTGTTCGACTTTGATATAACTCTAGGTACATCGACGAGTTTTCCATTCCGTTTTTCCATTTTCTCTAGCAGTACCGGGAGGCTCGACGAGCAGTAGGAGGGCTGAAACGAAACGAAACGAAGCGAAACGCAATCGCGATGGATTATCTTGCGTTGCGAGCGTGTCCGTTACCCAGAAGTTTTTCCTCGAGTTTTCCGCGTGACGGCCGGGCCGTCCGCAACGCGATCTATTCAAAGCAAAGGGGACGCCCCCGTAATCCTCAAAGTCCTCCGGCGAGCTGTTTACGACGGATCCGTTGCGGGGTCGCGCGCGCAGACGGTTTTCACGGGTGACCGGTTTTATTCGGCGGCGATCGGCTCGTGTAATTTACAGCGAGCGGGCTGGCAGGCAGGCAGGCAGACAGGCGGGCAGGCTCGGGATCGGATCGGGGCGGATCGTGCGCCAGCCGGGGCTAGGCTCTCGCTGCTCCCCCACGGTTTCGAAACTTTGAGGTATTAATCGTCGCCGAGGAAATTTACTTATCCGTTATAGCCGTTTCCGCGTAACATTACGGCCGCCGTAAATAACCGCACGAAAAGAACGCGGGGCGGGCTCTCTGGCTGGACGCCGCGCCGCGTATCCCGCGATTTCCAGCCACGACGGATCGAGCAAAACTCGCCCGAGAAACAGACAGAGAGAAGAGAGAAAGTGCCGCGCCCCATCGAGCGCCGAGCGAAGCCGAGAATCGGCTCTCGGGCTCCACAGTGACGCAACCGCGTGTCGCAACACCGAGAAACAATTCCGCACGGAATCGTAAATTTGGCTCCGCTCGCCGATTCGATCGTTCTCCGTGGCCAACCACGATCGCACCTCCTCCTCCTCCTCCTCCTCTTCATCCTCCTCATCCTGTTTTCTTCGTCCTGGTCCTTGTCCTATACCTCGTCGTGCTTCTTCTTGCTCCCCGTTGTTCCACCCGCCCCGACTCGGCTTCGCGAAGTACTCGCTGAAGTTGATCGATGCCGTGTCGCGAACAATTTCCTCGATCGAGCCGCAACATCTGCGCACCGCGAGCTCCTCGTGACAACTCCAGGGAGCTTCGAACGCTTTCGAGATCCTATCGATCTTTATTGTCTTCCATTCTTTCGGAGCAGCTTATGATCTAGCGCCCGATCCTGCGGTCGATCGCGAAACAGCGGACAATCGGCTGTCGCTGGATTCTGCTACGAGAGCCTGAACTTGTTGAAAAGATTATCTTTCTTCCGGAATTGTTTATAGGACGTTCGGTAATATATTTAGTAGGAGACGATATTCCTCTTCCGATAAAGGCACGTCGAGGTGGTAATCTCGTTGGGTTGCAAATCTAAATGTGTTCTAGTTTTGACAATTTCGTTGCGACTCGTCGATGCGACTCTAATTATAGTCAGCTGTTTCATAACTCACTGATTACTAGACTGCGAATTTTATGCATTTATGACAAAACATTAGGATGATTTAAAAATATACATATGTTATTTTCAATTTATTAGAATTGCTAATGATAGGAAGAAATTTTTATACGATTCCTGCATCTTGTAATTAACGTTGAAAATTTTTATTTTTCATAAAGATCCGCAGTCTACTGATTACTAGACAGCGGATTTTATGCATTTATGACAAAATCAAGTAGGTGTAATTTAAAACAGTAAAAACATTAAGAGAATTGAAAAATACTGTTATATTACTATAAAGCTATTAAGCATATTAAGGAAGAAAATAAATTTCTATTTCACTCCAGTTTGTTGCAAATCAGGTAGAAAACTTTTATTTTGCATAAAGATCCGCTGTCTACTGATTACAGTTCTCCGACTGTAGAAAAATGAGTGCCCCAAATGGAACAAATAACAGGAACCAAAATAATGGATGGGAATACTTTCTGGAGCCACTGTACTATACCGGACGCGCTCGCTATACCCGTCGCGGCGCGAGGTAGGCAGCAACGATGCGGTATTTACAGTCCCGGCTTACCTACATCTCGAACACAGTTTGCTCGTTCGCCCTCCCCCTTTTGCCGCCCACATGCAAACAGGACGAGGCAAACAGACGCGTAAACGGCCGGGAAGATGCGTCTAGCCGTGTACCCGCGCGGAACTACCCGCCAACAGCCGCCTGCTGCCAGTCGGCAGCTTCTGCTTCGTTGATCCTTCGTTGGTCCTTCGTCTCCTCCTGGCGCGATGCTCCTCAGGATGCAGCGGACCTTTCTTGTCTCAACGAACGGCTCGCTAGAAATCGCCCAATCTACCCTCCGCGACTGTTTACCCTCGCGACCCGCCACGAGATTGTCTGCACCCTAAAACCCTGCGGAACCCTTCGCGGACCCTAATGAACCGGCTCCTTGGACCGATAAATGCTAGACATTGCCACCGAGATTGCATACTCCTTTGAAGCAAGGCGATCGAGGTTATGGATCTTTTATTCCCGAAGCAGTTGATTTTAATCTTTTTACATTAACCTTCCTTGTGAACTAGGCTTGACGTCGCCCGATGATCTTGAGTCGTAAATAGATTGCGGATTTTTATGCAGATTAACAATTGCATCTGCATGTTTACGTTATGAAATTTCTATTAAATAAATCAGGTGCTCATTTAAATATTCTACGAAGTAAATCGACATGCTCCGAATAGTTTGCAAGTTCCTAGAAAGTACATTCGGCACTGCAGCCGAGATTCCAGGTGTGTTCCGCAGGATTTTTCCAGACGGCCGAGCCATTAACCGAGCAGAAACAAATTCTGGACGACTAATCTTGATCGCGGCGTGACAAAAAGGGGCGGCAACACTCGCGGGAGACTCAGCCAGACGCGTTCGTGAAACCGCTCAATCTCCGTCGACCGTTTAAAGTCGGGCAATAATCTTACAGCATTGTTTGGAGAAGGCGTGTAAAGGATTCGCGTGACGGAAAACGTCGCGTTATCACGGCCCATTACGTGGGCGGTAATTGTTGGCCCGCGAGCGCTAATCTCCGAAGGAGAACGTTCCTCTTTATCATCCCCGGCTCGCTCGTAAACCGGGCTTTTTACCTTGACAAAATCGTTCTTTTAACTGACCGTGAAACTCTTAACTGTCCGTGATTTACCTGCCGAAAAAAACGCCCAACCCGCGCAAAAAGCGTTCGCAGTCTCCGGGATACAAATGCCGTTTTAATGTGGCTGGAAAGGTGAAAGTAGAATATGGTATCAGATTTTTGCATCCGTGGCTTGATTTAAAAAAGAAATCAAATTTAAAAAAAAACTACTAGCATAGGAAATCTCGTTTCTCCGAATTAAATTCGTAAAATTTTTGTTTTTCCTTTATAGCGGTATCGAGATTTGTACAAGTGGCCCAGAATTTCCGTAGATTTATTGAAAGCCAAAAATTGTGTCGAAAATGGTCCCAAACGCGACATAGTGGAAGATGCGAAGAATAATTGAAGGGAATAATTGGTCCCAGGCTCTCGGTATCTCGGTGATAAAAACCGTGATCGATGATCGATCCAAGTCGCGAGTTTTCGCGCGCCTTTTCCAGCTCGATCCTCGGCACCGGGATTATCGTACGCGAAGCGGTTCCACCTCCGCTCGTGGAGGTCGTTAACAATGCCGGGCTGCCTACCTTCTACCTTCGGCCCGGTCCGGCAGATAACAGGGAGGTGGAGTGCCGGTAGGTGTGGGAAGGTGTGGGCAGCAACGGTAGGTGACTAAACCGATTCTAAAGTTAGACCGCTCCGGGAGAGAAGACGACGAGACCAAACGACGACGACGACGGCGACGACGACGACGACGACCACGACAACGACGGTACCTTTAAGTCTCTTTTCTGGCAGGATATCCTTCCTGCGTGTCTCTCGGCCCGTTTCCGTTTCCTTCTCCCTTCGTCCCAGCCCTCCGCAGCCCTCCGCGGCCCACTCCTTCGGTGTCGTAGCCGTGAATTACCGCGATCGATCCGCTGGAATTCACCCGGCTCCTCCGGGAACTCGAGAAGTTCGATGAAAATTCTTCGCAGGTGTCGTTACTTCAGCGTCACGAACGCCTGTATCTTTCTGCGAATGGGAGACGATAATGTTCGCGCTATTCTTCTACCACAGAGTCACTTCTTCCACAGCCTTCCCGGAGTTTCTTTGTGACTCCGTTCTTTTCTCTGTAATCTTGTCCCGCGATTCGTCTTTCAATTCCGTGTTAACGCGTTCCCTGCCACGCGAGTTCACTGCAAGTTTATGTTGCTCCAACAAACGATCAGACTTATTAACCCATTTGCATCGTAAGTAAATATGAAAAGAAGGTCATTATCACCATTTCTATTTTTTAGTGAACGAATAATGATAGTGACCAACAAAGTTGCGCGTACGCATACGGCTTCGGTGATAGTGACCAGGAAAATTGAGCGTATATATACGCTAATGATGCAAATGGGTTAATAATTACTAGATCTTTATGCAAAATAAAAATTGTGCCTATTACATAAACGTGGAGTTACATAAAAATTGATTTCACAATCAGCACGGATGATGAAATGACAGAAAAATACCTGGGAAATGGGGAAGTCGTTAAGAACGAATGGTCCAGTGAATTTGTCCGGCGTGCAACTGCTCGGACGAACAGATCGGTTCCCGCAGGAGCAACAGATACTGTCTCGTCTAGTCGAGGGTGCAGACTACCGTTGGAAATCTATTGCGTTATCGCGTAGCGGAAACGAATCGGAAGAGGCGGGATTAACCGCGGCCGGTAAACGGTCGGCAATCAGCGTCCTGGAACGAAAACCGGGGAATCGAGACACCGGTCGTATCGTGAGAGAATCGGCCCCTTTGTATCCCAATTGCCGGCGAGATTGCCAGGAATATAATTACCGCGTGGAGAGAGGGGGAGAGAGAGAGACCGTTCCGCGATACTGTTGCGCAAGTGGAACGAGCCGCGAATGAAACGCTAGTCCTGGGTCGGGGGCGTGTGCATTTTTCCTAATTGTTCATTCGATCCCAGTGACCACGCGTGTCTTTGTATAAAACGGTTTTAGAGACTTCTACAATTTATAGAAATTATTACCGTTTGTTAGTAGCTGCGAGGTTGATCAGAAAACGTAATCTCAGTTCAGGGGTTGATAAATAAGCAAGATTCAAGTTCCTCGGCTTTTCATCGAGAGAAAGAGCTCGGAAATAGATCATTTTGATCCGCCCAGCGTGCAGATAGCAGTCGTGGCATCGTTTCGCTCAAGCGAAGGTGCCATTGGACGAGACGAGCCTGCATAATTCAGCGCGAGCTGCTATTCAGGACGTTTTCTTTGGCGAACGAAAGGGGTCGTCGGAGGAAAAGTAGGCGCAAGGTCCTCTCCGATTAGATCGTGTTCAATTCAGTTCACTTAGCACAGGTTTGACCTCGATTCGGCGACGGGAGGGGGCAGGGCGGGTTGCATGGACGCCCTCGGGCTTTTAATTCGCGCAGGATGTGACACTCTCGGGTCCCTTCCCCTTTCGGGCCGGGACACCGTTAAACGGGAACCATTTAGCATCGAGGGCACCTCGCGACCCCCTCCCGCACCACCAGCACCATTTTTTTTCAACGTCCCAGCCTACGCTCCATATCCGACGGCGATGCTGTTAGGCCACCCCATAAGTCGACTACTCAATCGAAATCTCAAGGCTTGCGTTTATCTTGAATCGTTCACCATTTATCCGGTGCTTCCGATTCTTCTGTTTTAAATGACAGTCGCTTAAGCACTAGACCACGTACGTCGACAACTCGGTCGTATCGAAATACAGGAAATCGGAGGAAATTTATCGTTTGTCCAGCTTCGACAAAAGAATATTAAAAAAAATCCTAAAAAATTTGAGTCCGTACGTTCACTGTAACTATAATATTACTTAGTACCGATGGCCTGCCCTCCGAGGGTTCAGTGCATCAACAAATATGCATACGATTCTATTCGCAAAAAATGTGCATATTCACAAAAGAAAAACCAATCAAGAATATACAACCCGTGAAACTATTAAAATTCCATTCGAACGTTTCTCTCTCTCTCTCTTTCTCTCAGCAGCTAATAACAATGACAGAAAAATCAAGTAATTTATGTGTACGACGATATTATTACACGCGACCTTATGCTTGTACACGGTGATGAATGAGACACGGTGTATACTCATCGGGCTCGCAGAAATCTAGCCGACCGGCGACTCGGACTTGTCGTCGCCGACGAAAATGAATCGTTTCCTTCGAGTAATTGTGTACGGCGCGGCGGCGGCGGCGGGAGAAGAGGTAGAGAGCAGCGGCTCTGATAGGGCGACGATTGCCAGGTATCGATCGCCGTATCGCCGCGAACCCGGCCGGCTGACTTAATTAAGACGTTAATGGAGACAGCCCGAAGAATCAAAGCGAATTTCACGCCTCCCTCTCGAACCCGTCGACGAGCCATTAATTTGGCGGAGCAAAGGGCGACGAGGAGCGACGTCCGCGATCCCTTAGGACCCTCTCCCGGCTCTCTCCGGCCGAGCATACACGCCGATACGACGTATATTTGACGTTTGATCGATTGATCGCGAGACCCGACGCCCACGCGCCTCGCGGAACCCTTGAAATTTCTTCAGCCAGTGGCTATCATCCCAACAAGATCTCCCTCTTTCTTCTCCAGACTGAAATCCTCGCCGTATTTCGTATGTTAGAGGTACACCCCCGTCCATAAATCACCGGACACTTATTCATACTTGGATTAGAGAATTTTTTGATGGATCTGTATTATGAAATAAAAATGGTACTTGCTAATGTTTTCCTCAGTGCAATCTCGACAACTTGAATTTTCAAAGCCGGATCTCTTAAGATTGAAGCAACGTTTTATAAATTTTCGACTTCCTTTTTACCTATAGAATCGTCCCTTTTCCACTGGTAACACGAAAATCGTCGAATTCCGCAACGAAGCGGTACTGCTGACGGAGCACGGTGCATCGTGGGTCAGTTCATGGACGCCCAAGGCTCCTCCGCTGATCTTCATTATGGAACTTCATTATGGGTCGTTTATCCCATTGAAGCCGTGCCGCCGCTAGCGTCAATAGCGTCTCTTGGAATCGGGTTGTTCCCGATTCGCTTGCCTCCGCACGACCGTCGTCGAGGTCGATTCGAAATGAAGCGCGAAGGCCGATCAAGCCGACGCGACGCTGCCGCGCCGCTGCAGCAACACTTTCGAACGTTTGCCAGAATAATTTCACCCTTCGGTTGCGTATCACGTCTCCGGTACTGTTCGCGAACCTTTAAACACTTGCGGACGTAGCCGACGCGATACAGGTTCGCTTGAACTTTCATAAAACAGTTTGCGATTAGATTTCGACTTGGTACGTGGCGCGCGTGTTCCAGCTGCCGAAAGCTCGGCGAGCATTCTGTCGGCGCGTGTCTCGGTTGGATTCGACGTGAACTTACTTCTCCATCCCCTGTTCGTTCCTTTATTTTTCCCTTGGCTTTCTCTCTCTTTCTCTGTTTCTCTCGAGGGTAAATCGTTGATAGGGTGCAGCGTCGGGCAACCGTGAGCGAAACGCCTCGTCCATCTTGATGCGAGAGCTTCCCGGTTGTTTACGAGTTTCCAGCGTGGCGTCTATCGGGATCGATGAAAGCTCTCTCATTCTCTCTTTCTCCCTCTCGCGCTCTCGCTCTCGCTCTCGTCACCGGCAGTTTCTCCGGGCGCATTCACCGCGGGGCCACGCGTTAATGTCGCGTTATTACGAAACCGAGAGCGCATTCACCCGATACACACCGCGCCACTCCGGAAAGCACTAGACGAACCCACCCTGTTTCGAACCCCGCGTTCTATAGCCGCGCGGATCCGACTCGTATTTCCGGATCTAACGAACGTAACCGGATATCGAATGGTCACGGCCCAAGGACAAAGACGTGCCAATCCAATCCGAGCCCTGAGGCCCTCCATAGTTCGCCAACCTTCTACTGGACCCGACATTTCGGTTGCAATAATTCTTTTTCACTACCTTCATTTTTTGATCGATCATTTTTTCCACGATTTAGGATTGTGTTCAAGATCAACAATTTTTTCGATCATAATTTAACGTGAAATGCCCTAAGTGTGAACAAGCCAAAAGTGATGCCTAAATCTGGACAATTGAATTTTTATAGTAAAACCAATAATTAAGAGATTAAACAATTATTTTATACGTACTGAGTAGGCGTGAATATTATTTGATTGAGAAATGAAATTTAAAAATAAATTCAAAAATGCTGCCAAGGCTTAGGGCATTTCGCCTTAGCAATTCTCCGATGTCGCGTATCCCTGTTAAAATTGTTTTGCTTACGGGTCGACTTCAGGACCATTCTACGAGGACGAATCTCCACGATGAAACATTCTCGTACACCGTCGATTTATTCCTGCACCCTTTCCCGCTGGCAGGAGGACGCGGGGACGCTCCAGTATTTATATGTACGATTCGTTTGGTGGTTCAAGAGTCTCGCCACCCCAAACCGAAAGAGTCGAAGCCCGCACCCCTCGACAAAAGGACTCGCGTGGCGCGTGTCTCGCCCCCGTGGCACTCGCGCAGCTCCTCGAGGGCGAAAAGGGCGCGACGGCCCTCCCGAACCCCTTTTCTTTCCAGCCACTCGCCCCCACCCTTCTCCCCGAATCAGAAGAAGTATCGTCCTTCGAAGCGTGGCTGCTGCATTCGTGCTCGCGTTCGTAACGAGGAGGGACCTCGGGAACTCTTCGCGAATCGTTGATCCGGGCCCGATGACTCTTGTGACCCCTTTACCCCCCTCCCCCTTATCATGGAACATCCCCCTGTTTTCATAAGCGGGTGGGGTAGAATCAGGATGGACAAAATTTATATCTGTGTTTATTGTTTGTGCCAGTCGATCCCTATCTACAGTGTGATTAGTAGATAGCGGATTTTATGCATTTATGGCAAAAATTAATGCATTTGGAACTATTTTTATGTTACTATCGACCTATTAAATGGACTAAGAGAGAAAATAAATTTTCATTTCACTCCAGTTTCTGATTGTGATTTTAAGTAAAGAATATTCTACTCGCGAGCGAGTAGCCGTTCCTACAATATGCCGAAATCCATTAATGTTTCCCTTCGTCGAAGATCACTTTCCCCGACTTGTTTTTATTCGTGCTCGATCGCCTCGAATATGTCAGCACGACCCCTTGACAATACTTTCTACCTGCCATCCCACCAGGCTCTGTCCGAAATCCCCGACATATTGAAGTCGAAGCTGCCGACAAATAGACGCGTATTATTCCTGCCGCTTCCTCACCCTCGCGAGCCAGTCGAATATACTGACTTTGTGAGAAATTCACTGTGTGTCCCTTACAATCTCTGCGATAACGAGGGACAATTGCTTTCTCCGGGATATCTGACGAGTCCTCTCCCGACAGTCGCAAACAATTCTTTCGGAGAGGAAAGTTCTTCGGTACCGAACCCAGCTTAACCTTGTAGCGGCAATGAAATTGTGTACGTAACTTTAACGCTTCAATATCGAACCCTTGGCGCTTGAATGTCGACTCTAAGCCGCCGTTAAAACTTGCCGTAAAACAATTTTTACACTATTATAAAAATTGAAGTGTTGTCAGTAAAAGAAAAATAAAAAATTGTCTGTATCGATTTCAAGAAGTAGAAACCAAATAGAAAATTTTTGTAATTTTTCTGCAATTTGAAATTTCAGCTTGACATATGTTCAGTTGAAACAGTTTCGAGTGAAAATTCTTGCAAGGCGATTAAAATCATCACGCCAAGAAATCCTATTAATATAGTCTGGAGTCAGGACGGTGACCAGAGTGTAACGAACAGCTAATAGGATCGGTAGATCGAGGACGCGGCTCGTCTCTTCGTTCGAAAAGCAGATTACAACGACGGGAATCGCGGAACTCGCCGATGAGACGAGGCGCGCATATTCGCGCAACGGGCCAATGAATTTATAATGCGGTTGAGAAAGTTTGACGGATGGGAAGGAAGAAAGTGACGGGGCGATGTAACATGGACACACGCCGCCATAGGGATGCGATTATTCGCCGAGGCTAGAGACGAAGGGCTAAATGAAATCCACTCTTGCGCCGTCCGAGGCGGAGGCGGAGGCCCCGGTAAATGGGACGCGAGCCGTTATTTGCATATTTATGCGTTTTATCCAGCGGGACCGGGTAAACGCTGAATATTCTCTCCTCCCCGAGTTACGACGCTCGAAACGCCTCTCGCCTGCGGTTAAGAGTTGTCCACTTCGCGGGACTTCACCTCCGGGGTCCATCCGTATCGATGCAATTTTGTCTTATTATATGTATATTCTTATCCTTCGCTTCTTAACCATCCAATGCATCTCCTGTCGATTTAATAAATCTCTCTTCCGATATTCTGCTTGTAGAAATCTTTGTAGATCACTGTATAATCGCGACATCTGTTGGCTATACATATTGTATTGTATTACGTGCCTCATTTCGAACTATGTAACCTTCGTCATTCGGTGCTAGACATTCGAACAGTAAACATATACTCGCAGCTCACACGTTACAAATATATTAAGTATAATTTCATTCTGTGCAACTTATTCATTCTACACTACATCCACACCTACACTGCTATTTATAGAAATCTTCTATTAATATGACTAGCGAATCTTTACGTCGTCGAGTACAAAAAGCTTCGCCCCCCCCCCCCCGGTAATTAGTACATTAAATTTTCAAACGAGACTAGTTCTGCTTTAACACTGAGCCTACCACTGCCGGTCGAACGACCGGTTTTATATTTTTCATTTTAGAATCATCGAAATTATAAAGTTACTTACATGAAAATTGATTCCATTGAATTTTTTTATCCGAGCACACATTAAAATAAAAATTGTGTAAAATGTAACTAAACAGTACCGTGTCATCTTTACAAGCTGAAACATTTTATTTGCTTTTAGTGCATTTTTTAACACAATATGCGCTTGGACAAAGGAATGTATCCAATCAATTTCCACGTCAGCAATTTTTTTATAATTGTAAAATGAAAAATATAAAACGGGTCATTTGAACCCTCGTGATAGGTTCAGTGTTAAGCGATCTGCCGGACGCACAAGGGTCAACTGAATCGAAGCAGAAATGGCGCGTAGCGGTGCGCGACCGATCGATCCGCGATCCCGAGTGATCCACGGTCGTCCTGCCTCTGGCAATCGTCGGACCGTTGGCTGAATTATTTTTTTTCTTTTTTCGTCCTCGAGTACACCGGACTCTCATTAGTCTCCGCGACGTGGCGGCGATCCGCGGCGGCGTAATAACTTTTAAGGTAACGCGCGATGCTGATCGATCTCTCGGCCGTAGAAGGCGATCTCATCGATTCCCGGGAAAAGATGAAATCGCCTTTCGCGATCACAATCGAGAGAGGCACCCGTCGGATCGATGCGTTCGAAGGTCGGCCAAGTATCGACACAACAGAGAGAAGGCCGACGGCGACGGCGACGTGACGTGACGTTACGTGACACGTTCCACTGGAAATCTGCTCTTTCGGTAAACATCCTCGGGGAACGTCGTTTAACATCATCCCCCGGATGAATCGCGAAGAACCGCGAGACAAGATGTTCGTTCTTGTATGCGGTGATCCGCTCGCGAGAAAATTGCTGCGTTAGCAGAACCGGAAGACTGCGTCAACAAACGTGGCTGCGCAAATATTTAAACGCTACCGAGATGCCGATCCACGCGTGGGAAATGTCCCGAGGATCTGGCAGTTGCGTAAAATTAATCATATGTTGATTCTTGCCCGTCCATCGAGTATTAATTTCGCACATTTCTAGTAAATTTTATGGGTCGTAAACGACGCGAATAATATCATTTTCATAAATTGTACGTGTTAGGTTATTGGCCGAGAGAAAGACTTAAACGATGTTACCAAGATCGACTAAAACTCCTGAAAATCACAATAATTTAACGCTATTTCCACGGTTCTAAATGTTTTTATGAAATTGCATGGACAAACTGAAAAAGTTTCCGTAACCAAATAAAATTCAAGGAAACGCCTGAGTTCTGACGGCGTAACAGCTTCGAGCGTAAGGGGTTGAAAGCGTTAGTCGAAGATAAGACCGGAATTGGCCATCGTTTCGCGTAATCGATACGGAAAATGTTTGCTTCGCACACATAATGAACGACACGCTAAAGAACATACTCGGAGGGCGCGAATGCGAGGACACCGACGTTTCCACTCGGATTATTCCTCAGCGTGGAAGGGTCGATCGGCGGGAAGGGTGTTCCATTGTGCTCCCTAACCGCGGGCGGCCACTCCGCGAACGAACTAATTAGGTCAGCCGGCTTTTAATTAATGCAGAGGCCGGGCGGGGCGCGATCGAAACCCGTCTCCCGCGTAACTGCCATATTTTCGAAGAACGCGGAGAGCCGGGATTCGGAAAAGGGCCTGGAGGCTCGTGCGTATCCACTTTCGCTGTCGACAGACGCCAACGCAACATGTACTCCACGATTGACACTTCGGTAGAAGGAAAAGTTTCCGGCGAGTTTGCCTGAACTTCTCGGAGCGTGTCTTTCCTCGGTGAAGTTGTGCCATTCGTTTTGTTTCTCTATTCTGCGAGCTTTCACGTTCGTATCGATGCAGGAAATTCAAATGCAACGATACGATTCATCATGAAACCGAATACCCCGTACAACACGTTAAATTTTTAGTGGCGCCACAGAGTCGCCGTTGGTGCGCTCAGGGTTAACATTTCTGAATACTTGTATTTCAGTTTGTAATGTAAAAGGGTACGATATTTCGCAGACGTCTATCGCTGTTTCATTAATTACTCGATGTGTTCGCGAGCCATAAATTGCAGAAAGATCGACACAAAGATGATGCTCGGTACCCGTGTTACGCGAGGAGAAAAAAGTCGGGAACACAGGTGACCGGTCTCCCGAATGGAGGATCATCATTCATTAACCGACCGGCGGGATGTTCACTCATAAATCTCCCATCTGGTCTGTCAGCGGGCATGATTCCCCCAGACGCTGCAGCTCCGCTAATCGTTTTTCGACGAAGGTACCGAAACAAAGCTCCGCCGGGCAACGTGCGCTAGTTCCGAACGTGGAAAAGCGGCAGCGACCACGACGGTAGCGAATCGATTATCGATGGCCGACTAGAATCTAGTTGAAATTGATATTTATTACCGGCGCGGCGCGGTGGTCCGACGAGCGTATCGCTCTCATTACATCTGCCGTCGAATCGGCGGGCACAAATGTTTGAAGAGAGGAGAGAAACTGGCGAGAAAAGGGAGCCCAGGTACGTAAAATCGATGCATTCATAATGAAACCGGGAACACGAAAATAAAAACAGTAGATTGGAAAAATTAAAAAATATTGTTTTCAACTCGCTAAAACTAACGATATATAATTAAAGATGGCAAGACATTTTTATTCCATTCTCGAGCGGTGCAATGTAGAAAATTTTTAATTTTCACAAAGCTCCGCAGTTTAATTAAAATAATTTTATTTTCCGTGCGTTTCGATTAAACGCTACTCGATACTGATTGCGGTCGCAGGACAGATTCTCGGAGAGTCTTTCGATGCCGGAGTTTCATTCCTTCGGTAACAGGCACAATAAGTTCAAGCGCAATTATCCAGTGCCGAACCGAGAGTATCAGAAGCGAAAAGTATGCGGCACAGAAGGGGTTAACGTCTACCGGTTGCGTCTCTCGCGTTGTTCGAGCCTCTGGAAGAGGATCCGGCGATCTCCGCGGGACGTTCTCGCGAGCAGTGTATTAATTCGACACCCCGGAGGGTTCCCGACTCGCGAACGCATCCCGGTCGCATCCCGCTGCATCGCACCGGTTGTCGTTTAATCCTCGGGGCCTTTGTAACTCCTTAATTACTCGTCTCGTTACCCGAAAGTTATTCCCCGGATATTGAGAACCTCCAGCCGCGGGAGCCGGAGAACTGGGAAAATCGAAATTATCCCGATGCTTCGACATTCTTTCAGAATTTTCAATTTTCTGGTTTGCAAAACTGTGTATCCGCTGATTCTCAGCACCCTTAACGCTAGGCTTACGGAGCACTAAAACTGAATATTTTATATTATTTTATAGAAGTAAGAAGAACGAGTTCATCAAAATTTTTAGCCATATTTTTTATAGTATATAATATATCTAATGAAATAAATTGGTTTAATAATTTCTCATGAATGCATCTTCACAGTCTCAATATTCGTAAACTACAAATATTAGGACCTGTCAGAATGACGTAGACCTAGTGTTAAAATGTCCAGGTGTCGCAAGGTTTGAAAGTTCGAATCTCAACAAGACGAATCATCGCCGAATTAGCAAGGTGTTCCTAAAAATCGTCTCGGTAGCGGGTCCATTCGATTCGATGTAGCTGTAGCTGGACAGTAGGCTACCTATGAGTCCGCGAATCGCCGTAAAACCGAATACATTCATCGGGATCGCGGATGCCGGTCGCGAGGGCATCATTCCCATCGCTAGGAAACACGCGATAGTGGGCGAGGGTGGTGACCCACCCTCCTCCGGGACGGAAGAGTGGGAGGGATGGGGAGGAGGAAAGAGGGACGGTAGAAAGCGAAAGAGAAACGCAGAGGGAGGAGGACGGCAGAGAGAGAGAGAGAGAGAGAGAAAGAGAGAGAGGAGCAAAGGGCGGTTGGCACACTCGGTCGATCTCTCGTGGTTGCCAGGCGACGAACATCCACCACCAGGCTCTCCGGCGACTACCCCTGGAGCAGAGCGTAGAGGAGGCTGCTGCGTTGGCGGCGTTGGCGGCGTTGGCGGCGTTGGTGGCGTTGGCGGTGGCACATCCTGAAAGCCTCGAAGCCTGTCGGAGACCTAACCGGCGCGGCGGTGACGGCGGCGGCGGCGGTGGCGGCGGCTGGCGGTGCTGGCGCCACCTGGCTCGCCGGAATACACAGCCGGCCACCCCCGCGGTCCCCGCCCGCACCGTGACAGTCGCGCGATGCACTCCACGCTGGCTGGGTCTCGCTTCGGAGCCGCCGGTCCTCCCTTTCGCGTAGCCGATGCGCTTTTCGCGCACAGCGAATCGCCTCGCCTGTTCGCCGCGAGACAGCCGCGCAAAGACCGTTACCATCATCGGCCCGTCGCACCGCGTTCTTCGATCCCGTTCCTCGACCATCATCATCATCATCATCACGATCCGCAACCGTACCAGCAGCATCAGCCGCAGCAGCGTCGCCAGCACCGTCATCGGGACCGACAGCACCACCTCCTCCACCTCCGGCACATTCTCTTACTGCTCCTTCTGTTCCTCATCCCCTTGCCGCCCGCCGCGGGACACCGCCGGGAGCAGAGGACCGCCGAACGGTCGCCATCTTGCGTCGTCTAGTGCGTCTTGCTACTACTAGGACACACAGGCTTTTTGCTCTCTCACTCTCTCTCTCTCTCTCTCTCCACCACTCGCGTCTCCTCTTCTCCACTATCGCGTTCGACCACGAAGGCTCTCAAGGGGGGAACGTACGAAAAGCGAAGATATGGGGGTGCACGACAACCACCACCACCATTCTTCCTCGTCGTCGTGCTCCTCCGCGGCTGCTCCCGGCGCGCTCCTGCGAACGGCCTGCTGCTACTCTCTTCCTCCTGCTCCCATGCTGCGATAAGGGAGAGACCCGCTGCCCGCCCGAGGGGCTACGATTCCTCGACGTTGCCCGCTCCAGCCCGCTCCAGCCCGATCCAGCCCGATCCCGCTCCTCGTGCTCTCTTGCTCCCGCCCGCAGCAGCCCAGGGGTCGTTGAACGTGGGGTAAGTGTCGGCAACCAACGGCCGCAACCAGCGGCACGTGCTTTTCCAACGCTGCGCGATCGAGCACCGGCTCGCCCTCCTCCTCTTTCCCATCCTCCTTCTTCATCGGACTCCCTATTTCTCTCCTCCTCTCGCTTTATATTTTCTCTAGCTTAGCAGCCCTCTCTTTCAAACTCGCTTCGACTTTCTCGCTTTTTGCTTCCTTTTATTTGCGCGCGACCTCGCGGCTTGTTTTGAACCGAGCCGAGGGGTGGATGCACCCAACACCCCGCATAAAGCCAACTTTGACCCCTCGCTCGCTGTTTAACCTCTCGCTCCGCCTTTGTTCGGGAACACGGCCCTCACCCCCTGTCGACCCAGCCATCGACGGTAACCCCTTAACCCCTTGCAGTACGATTTCCTTCACGGTTACGGTAATTGGAGTCCTCTTTGTCTTTGACGTTTCTCCGAAAGAAAGTTTCGGTTCTTTCGAGGTATGTACGCGTTCGCTCCGGCGCTTCACCCTTTCGATACGACTGCGTTCTTCGCCGGTGTGCTACGCTGGATTAGGGTGCGTTTATGCTCAAGCTGCGATAGAAGATGTGAAAGCGTCAATCGTGTAGAGACACAAAATTTGGATATCTATGCTTAGATTTATTTAATAACAAGAGTTACCTCGAAAACGAGAATAATTAATGGAACAGAATCGAAAATATGTCACCGAGTGAATATCTTAATGTTCTCTTCGAATTTTAATTAAAAAAAAATGACTGTAATTGATGAATACCGCGTGTAATCAATATTTAAATATTCGTCAGACTCGGTACACTGTGTACCGACGTCGTCCCTGAAGGGTTAACGAACGAAATAAATCGAATTGCTCGAAACGCGGTTGTGTTCCAATGTCCGCCAATCAAGAGGTTCTAAGGGAATCAAGGAGGAGAAGGAATCCGATCGCGGATTTCGCGACGTTGCACGTGCGGGCTCGCGAGGTCTACGAGCGTGAGACTCTGAAATTTCCCGGCGAGACACGCGTCGCACCTGGTGAACGCGCGCGTTCACCGCGAAACGCGATAATATTCTTGGCGAAATAGTCGCCGGTGCTGAATCGTAATGGAACCGCCAAGGTTGGGCGGCGCGCGATCTCGCGCGAGCGCGTTCGCCGGTTTCTTTCGCGGAATGTGGAACACGATCTGGCACGAATACCATCGTGAGATCTGCCACTGTCCGGCGCATGGCGTTCCGCGCGTGGATTAATGGCCCCTCGACGGGTCCCTATGCCGAGTAACGAGCACCATATTTCTCGGTTTAATACCGAGAGCGGTGTCCGCCGATTATCCGTCCCCGTTGTTGCGTTAGGCGAGCGTGGGCGGAGCTTTGCCCTCTAGGGCCAACGCCTGGCCCCCGGCGAAAACTACTTTCTGCTACTCCTTGGCGACGTCTCTGGTTCGTCGTGCGATTCCCGTGGCATTGTACACGTTTCAAAAAGTGGCCCCGGGAAGCACTCCGGAGCGTTCTCCTGGGCAAAAGAAGCCTTTCAGCCCGTTCGCGGTGATAGGTCTGTCTAGAGATAGACCGTTACTCTCGGAATATCGAGACGGGAAAAGCTATTTATAAATTTGGCGGACGGATCAGACGGCGTTTCATCCTCTCGGCACTCGACTTCAACCCGACCTTCGACGCCCGACCTAGCCTCCCCTTTAACCTTTCGACTCTCTCTCTCTCTCGGGCCGATTCGATTATTTACCAGCATTCTTCGCACCCCTCGTCACGTATCCCCGATATAAGTCATTTTGCGGTCTGCCAATGGCGTTCGACTCCAGAGACGATTGATAAAAGCGAGAACCCCTCGACCGCCTTCGTCACATTCGATCCACCTAACCTAGACTCGGATTCTCGTCGAATCCACGATCGCTTCCGAGCTTTCTCGGTGCCCAAATTGCCCGCACATTGAATCACATTCTGCAAAAAATACCATAAAATCAGAACAGCTTTCAATTGGAACTCAAACGTTCTACGTTGTCTGGAGGATGAGTCTTTTAACATTTTTAGGCGACAGGTAGTGCAATTAAATCAAATATCAATAGCGTACTCGACAGTAGATCCTCCTTTGGCTATAGTCTATATCTTGAAGAAATTCCTATTTTCTAAAAGATATCGTCGAAGGTGTTCGGAACTCAGTCACTCGAACGATTCATCCCCAACAGGTTGAATGGTATTGTTGCGCTATTGTCGTTGGTATTGAACTGAGAACTCGACACAAGCGAGGCGAGAAAAATTAAAACTGCTCCTCCAGCTATCTAAAATTCAAAGCAAAACGAGAAGAATGGGGCGAACGTCGCGAGAGAAAAAAAAAGGCGACGGCTTTATGGCGCCTCGATTTTCGACTAAACCAGCAAAGCGCTCTCCTTTATCGAGGATCCGCGAGGCGCGTTTTGTCGCGGGGAATGTGTCACGGCTCCGTCCCTCGGAAAAGGAGTGCATCGTTCGTGGCAGCAACGTTTCCGAAACAGCGAATTCCCGAAGGGCGGCTGCGCCCTTAAAGGGGAGTTATCAGCGTCCCGATGCGAAACACGGACCGAAGGACGGGCTTGTGTTATTCTTTCGCCACCCTCGCGTCGTTGACGGCGACGTCGACGACGACGACGACGATCGGGAAGAGCTTCCTTTTTGCTTCCTCGACACCGGTGATCGTTACACGCGTGTATGTGTACGTGTGTGTGTAATACACGTCGCCCGTGACCAGACTCCCGGTCCTCGCCGGGGGAACTTCCTCTTTGTGTGGCCCGGCTGCTTCTCTCCTCTGTGTACCTTGCACCCTTCTAACTTTCTCTATCTCTCTCCCTCCCTCTCTCTCTCTCTCACCCTCTGTCTCCTTTACTCTCTTGTTCTCTCACTCGACGAGTTTTTCCCCGCCGCGCCGCGCCGGAAGCGATCCGCTCGTCCGAACACCGCCGCGTTCTCATCAACGGAATCAGTTTGATAACCGACGATGATCGACGACGATCACCGCGGGAACGAGCCGGTAATCGCTCGATCCAGGGGGATCACGATTCTGCCTGACGATCCATGCACCGTCAAAAGAATTTTATTGTTTCATGTTCGTACACCACACGGCTGCACGTTCGGGTCTGCCGAGAAGAGGAATTTTTATATGTCGATATATTATCTTTATCTCTAGAAAATTTATGAGCGAAGCAGGATATTTTTAATTGTCTGACCTGAGAATTTACAATTTAGTATTTCAATTTATTCTATTTTCAGCTCTGAAAATGTATAAGGAGAGGAGAATATTTTGAATTTTCTGTCTCTTGCAATCGATACAGACTGTGGAAAGTTCGAAAATCCGAGTATTTCGATATATTATTTTTAGTTCTAAAAATGTACAAGGGAAACAGGGCATTTTGTACTTGGCTTCTGTCTCTTGCAATGCAGACTGTGAATCAGTTTGGAGATTTGATTATTCCGATATACTATTTTCAGCTGTAAAAATATACAAGGGAAGCAGGATATTTTTACTTGACTCCTGTCACCTGCGATCAACGCTGACGATGCTAATTTCGCACGAAAATCTAAACACGATACACAGAGACTAGACTAAGAGGCGCATCGTGCGGCCGCCGAAAATGCATCGGGCGCGACGCCTCGGTGAAAAAGCGCGTGTCGCTTGGGAAACGCGTAAACTGTGTCGTCGCTCGGGGAACCGAGTCCTCGAGAGGTGTGTGTGGCCCCGGGAACGGTGACATATGTCGCGCATACGTAACGACGACAGAGCCCGTACTGCAATCATCGGCGAGTGTAAAACATTAGCTGGAACCGGCCGACATTGTTTGTTGCCCGCCGCTGTTACGACAGATGCGTATGTACGTATATCCGTCTCTCTATAATTATCAGGACACAATGGCCGATCGAAACGAAAACGAGCCTCGGACGCAGCCACGGATCGTGAAAAGGACGCGTGCTCGGCTCGTTAGTTTCGAAACTGACGGACGAGCGTAATTAATCGGCGACGCTTCCTTCGATACGATCGTCGCTCGCGATTTATCTCTTTTGTTCGAGCACGCAGGATTATCTAACAACGCGATAGTCCCACGGGCGGAATAGAAACCCAGACCGGCGAAATTCGTCGGACAGTTTCTATAGAACGAACACAGGAAACACCTGCCAGACGGAGGTTGTACAATGCAACCCTGTTCCGACACCTTCCCCGAGATGCTAATAGCATCTGCTATGAAAACAGCATCTGCATGCTCGAGAGTTGGCTGCTTCGTGCCTGGGCAAATTGTGGGGAACGTTCCCTGCTTAAAAAATGCGAACCCTCCCTCGTTAGCATTCACTGCGGCTACTGGAACTTCGTGTTGATATCCGCAATTGTTCTAAGAAAATAGTTAAATTATTTTCAATTTTCTTCTCCTGCCTGTTATTCTCGTAAGATCCGCGGTGTATGTAATTCTTTAACCGTATCAAACGAATAAAGAAATTCCCGCTGCAAATAAAGTAGAACGGACAGCTGTGTCGCAGCATCCCCTCCGTCGACGTTGCGTCTACTCTATTCGAGGAAAAGCAAGGGGAGGCGGGTAGAAAGAAACGCGACTGGAGTATTCAAAAGTTTCCGACCGGATGGGAAATTTGGGATTCCGTCGTCGGACCGTTTATCCGAGTGCTGATCTAACGGCGAGGGTGGCGTCGAGAAGAAATTCGTTTGTGCCTCGGCCATGCATACGTGACCGTGGTCCCCGTATCGGCTAGAAAGGCGAGATACCACCGGGGATAGAGCCGCGTCTCTTTCTCGGGAAACAACCATCGCGTATTTCCCTCCCGCCCCTCCACCCTCCAACTCCGTTTGTTCCCCGGGTTTTCCGTGATCCGCATATTTCCCCTGTTATTTCGCGGCCAGACCCGTCTCTTCCGCTTAACGAGATTTCCTTTCTACCCGAGAAGATAGAGAGGGAGGACTCGCGGCGCGGCGCGGCAGTGCGGTGGCTCGTTAAAAACTTCAGAAGCAAGCTACCCGGATCGCATCCAACGGGATATTTCCCCGAGATTCTCTTTTCGACGCCGATCCCAGGCCCGCTCCCAGCAGGCCGTCACAATCGGGACACCGCAGCAGCCCTTTTATAACCGGAATAACCTCGAATTAGGTTAACCTCCGGATGGAAAACGGGCTACGGGATGTGCCCTCCTGCATTCACCTTCTTTATTTTGTTGCTGTTCGCTCTGTGGGTTAACGGGGTTTCCGCAAATTCCGCGGAACTTCACTTTCTACCGTTGCCGTATCCGTGGACCGTGGAAGTAACAGTTGAAACTTGTTTCATTCGTAATTCCTACTCTACGAACATTTTCGATAATACAAGCGCTTATAGGGCACTCCCGAAACTTGGACAATTGAAATTGCCCACCTTGATTGCAACGAGCTGGAATAGGATTGCCGTTTATTTCAATTACGCATTTATGATAAAAGTGGATACGCACAAAGCAGTGGAGACATGTTAGGAATGTTTGAATAAATAATTGAAAGAAATTCCTACTTCGCCCCTATATTTTGCAATCACTGCAAATATTGTCATAAGACAATATCATAAAATTCTAATATTTTCACTGTTTTGTGTCACCTCCTCTTAATATTCTCATAAAATCGCCAGTACAACGTGTTAGAAACGGAACTCTCCATAGCTATCCAGCGACGTATGCACGATCATCGTCTCCAAAGGCTCCTGCCTCCCGAAAACGGGTCGTCGGTACGCACATTGTCATCTCGTCCGGAGGATGCGCGAGACCAGAATGCGTAAGAGCGTTCTATCAGCGATCTCGTCGATAGTTGCGATGATAAAGCGGTCTCGGGCCCGTGCCAGTGTGTGCGCGAATCTTTTTTCCCGTGTAGCGTCGGAAGATTTTCGAGTTTCCCTGCGACGAAAGAGGAGTAGCAGTCTTTGTGCCCCTCGCCGAAGAAAGCTTTCTTTGAAGCGATCGTGTCTCGTCGCGCGCGCTCGCGCGCCCGCGCCGAGCTAAATGGTCGTTGCCGGGGACGCGAGAAGAAGAAGAACTCTCCTCTTTGTGTGTAACCCCCCTGAGGGGGTTAGTATAATGGAGAGCGGAGCAGCATAGTTGCGAGGAGCATCCGCGGCTGCAGAATCGAGAATGTCACGGTCGTACTTTAACCCTCGTCGTCCTTCGGCGCGGCGTTCCTCCCCAGAACTTCCACGCTACACACTCACCACGCGCGCACGCACCACGCGTACACGCGCACTGACATCGGGGAGAACCTTGGATTTTTTTAATTACGCTCGAATCACCGTTAAGCACGACACTGTTAGGTGACTCTCGAATTAAGGTACGGCCACTTAAAAGCAAACCCGTAAAGCGACGCCCACGCACCGCGGGTACCTGCTGCATATACGCGTTTATACAAGCTGCATCGGCTCTCTTTCTCCCGGGACCAGGGGCGCATCGAGAGAGAGAGAGGCCACGGTTTCCCCCGAGTCAAGACAAAACTTCGTTTTGCAACCTTCGCATCCACTGTTAAATAAATTTCGTTGCCCGCTAATGTGTTCCCCCGGACGGAATTTATGTTACTAGCGGCGCGAGAAAGTTGCAACGGACGAGGATGATTTAAAAACCGTGGGCCGTCGCTGCTAAGTTATCTCTGCCGCGCGTCGATACCATCGAGGCTTCTCGGATTTATTTCATTGCTAATGGAACCCGATCCTGATTGGCTGGGACGGACGATCGACCGCGCCGGTCATTAACAGTTCCGACGCCGATTTTTCTGCCGGATCGAGACGAATTTTGCGCGCGAGCGTACGCCGGTAACACGGTGTACCGGAGGGAGAATGAAGAGAAAATAAATTGTTTCGCGAATGTTTTATTCGAACATCGATTATATCCGAACTGGTCGTCGCTTGAAGCAGAAAGTGTGCTGCGTTTAAATTGCGCGGCAATGTTCACATTTTCGAACCGTGCGAGCTATTTGTCCCGTGGGTACAAGTTATGCGATGGTGTAAACGATAGGGACTGTAATCATCATTATGTAGAGGAAAATGGGTGAGAATAATTCAGGACGTAACATTATGAATAGGTGTGTCGTTCGACACAGTCCAGATTAATCCTGGATAGCTTAGCAGGACGTAGATAAAACTGTTCCTAAACGTTTATTAAAGTCACATTCATCAGAGTCACGAAAACCTTTTTCGTTCGTCTGTTCAAATGTACATCGTAATTAAAATCGCAGAAAATCTAAGTTAATTAAATCCTGTCATTTCTATAAGGCAACACAGTCAATTTGAACACTAGGTTTACGAGTAAAAATAACGGGTTCTAATATTTTTATCTCGTGAGGAATTATTAAACCACTTTAGGTCTATATTGTAAAAAATATGGCTAAAAATTCCGATGAACTCATTCTTGTTATTTCGATAAAATAATAATGAAATACTCACTTTCGGTGCTCCGTAAACCGAACGTTAATAGATTTAATGTTAAACCTAATTGTACGTGACTGATCTGGAAAGCAACTTTTTCATTTTCCGAGGCAAAGCACGTCGAAACAATTGTCTACCATTTTAGATAATGGCTCACGGCTATCTAGTAGCCGTCGAAGCGGCGAGTTCTCGGGTGTGCGGTGTAGGCTGCGTGCATACGGCCCTGTTCCCGGTGCACACGGGGTGGCCAGACAGAAAAATCGCGAAGGCACTCGAGCCTTCCGTCGGGTGCCACGAATAAGGGCCACATAAAGACGGGTCGTAAAACTATGATTTACGGCTTGTCATTGATGCGCTCGCTGTCCGTCGGGCCCCGGTACACCCTTTTCCTCCAGTTCATCATCGTCTCCCTCTGTTCCCTCCTATTATCTTTCTTGTGTCCTCTCCGGGCCCCCGTTCCTTTCGTTCTTATTAGTCCCACGGGCTCGCGCGGAGATGGCCCACTACCGATACAATCGATTAGGCTGCGGTTACCGGAGATGCGATTTTCGATCGCGTGCGACACGTATACCGGTCCCGGTACACCTTTTCAACGCATTCCGAACCGTTTCGAATCTTTTCACTTCGGACGATATAAGTGTATCGACGAGTTTACAGTAAAATGTACAGTACGATACCTTCGCGCGAACTCCGTATTCGTTTCTTTTTTGTAGAACGGCTGACAAAAATTGTCGGTGCCCAAAATGAAACTTGAATCTTTCATTCGTGGCGGATTCAGTCGTCGGAAAATTTGTTTTAATGATTTTACAGAAACGTTCAAATTCGGTGTTCGCTCGCGTGAAGTGCAGCTTTGTTGACGATGGTCGCGGGCCGACGAGCAGACCGGCAACGAAACGATTAACGCGGCGGGTCGCGTGACGGCTCGAGCAAGTTTATCCATCGTTTTTGGGGCTTCCGGACGGATTTTTCTTTCTCGGTATATCGCGCTCGGCCGATCAGCGGAAAAAGGGAGAGTTGCATGGTCGGCGGAATATTAACGCCTAAGGATCATCAGCCGTTTTTCTGGTTTGGGCGCGAACGACGCGACCTTGCGGCGCTTCCATTGCTCGCGGCGCGGCGCGGAGCCGGCTCTCGCCTCTATTGTCCTCGGAGCGTGTATACACGGTGCGGTCAGTGGGTTATTTCAAGTTTTAACGCAGCCCGGCCTGCCGGCAAGACGGTTACGTTTAATGGCGTCTGCGGTTTCCCATCAAACTTCTCCCCCAGCCCGTGCCACCTGGCATCTCGCGCTCCCTCCCCAGGAATTCGCGGCTAACGCCGGCTTTCGCAGACCCGATTATTCGTGCGAAAGCGCCAATATTACCCCAGTTCTTCCTGATCGCTTCGATCGGGGGCCCGATCGTTCGCTAGAAGTCGCTGACTAGATCACTCTTCTGGATCTCGATCGTAGCTGGTTGAAAAATCTATGCTGGAATAAGAGACCATATTTTTATGGGAGATTTGACAACAGCTTTCGAGATGCGCGAATTCACAGTGTTTCCCATGCTGGTTTCGCAGCATCGATACGACGAGTTGTTTTTTCCCGCGAAACTCGCCTGGAAAAGAGCGCTGTCACCCGACCAGCCGTAAACAACGAGCCCGAAGAATTTATTGCCTGTACCTTGACCTAAGGGTTGGGAAGTAGCAAGGACTATCGTCAGGTTGTTCTCGAATCGCCTGTCTTCGACAGCCGAAAGCTTCTTTGTCTCGTATGTATCCGACGTTCCCTTGAACTCGACGGTCAACGATTTATCTTCGCTGTAAAATTTCACACGCGACCGGTAAATCACGCTGCGTCTCTCGATTAGGACGCATTAAAGCCTGAATAACAGATTCATCGGTCCGGCGCAACATTTTTGTCCTCTGCAAGGCGCAAGGAGTCGCTTGAGAATTTTTTACCTTTTATTTAACTAATTTTTATTCGAAATTTCTCGGTATTCCTTTCTCCTCGTAAACGTATAATATCCATGGTCCAACAATCAGGGCAAAACACTTCGGCGCGCGTTCGCCACGGAAACCGCGTCTGTTGCAGACAGATCCTTCGAGCCGTTGTTCGCGCTAGTTGGTAGACGTTCATCCTAAGCGACGAAGCAATTAGGAGAGTCGTCGCGTGCCCGCGTAGTTAACGGATGGTTCACGGCTCGCAACAATATCGTTTCCCGCGACGCGACATTTTCCGGGCATCACGGTCCGGCGTTCGCCACAAAGCAGAACTTGCTGTCTAGACAATGTACCGAGAGACACGACGGCGGGAAACTATGCTTGAGTCATGCGAACCTACCTCGGCACTCCCATTAGGCCAGCTCGTCTCGAAGAAGAAAGATCCCGTCTCATTTTCCGTGAAGCAGCTGCTGCTGAGCTTCGAAGAAATTGGAAAATGCAAGGTAGAAGTCCCGGATCCTAGATTTAGTTTGGGTTAGGTTCTAGATTAGGCTCTCGGTTCGATGGTAAATCCTACATTAGATCCCACGGGTATTTGATCGGGCTCTAGGTTTTATCCACAACCTAGTAGAATTCTGAGGAGTATCTAGTTTCTTTCAGTCCTTTATTATGTTACAGGTTTCATCCACGTTGCAATTAGATCCTACGAGTCCTTCATTAGACCCTAGAGTTCAACCTAGTTGAATCCCAAAGGTGGTCTGGATTCTACGAGTCCTATATTAGGTCACGGGTTTTGTCCACGTTGCAATTAGATCCCGCATTAGGTCCAGCTACTACGAGTCCTATATTAGGTTTTAGATTTTACCCACATTGCAGGTAGATCCTAAACAGGATCCGGCTTCTACGAGTTCTGTATTAGGTTCTAGGTTTTATCTACACTGCAATTAGATCCTGCATTGAATCACCCTTAGAATCTGTGAGTACTAGCTTCGACATAGGTCACCGTTTACTCTCAGATTAAACCTAGACTACGATTAGGTCCTACATAGATTAGATGTATATTGCGATTACGTTCTAGATCGAGTCTGGATTCTGTTGATCTTAAATTATGTCCACGGATTGGGCCCGGGCTCTGTCGACTCTACGTTACAATTAACTCCTAGATAACATCTAAATCCTGGTGCTAAACTGTATAACCAACATCAAATCTTGTCTGCTATTGGGTTATAATTCGCTCTAAGATATTTATTTGGCGAAGAGAAGCAGAGTTGCGAAACAATCGAAAATATTTGGTCACCTGCAGATCTTGAAGAAACCGAGTGCACTCGACGGTCTATTGTTCCTGGGGGTTTTCGCACGTTTATTGAGAAAACTATTACGAGAGCCGAGACACGTCATCACCTTTTCCACTGAAAAATCAATTTCAGCGTCGAGCAAACAATCGTTCAAATATTTTCGAGCAACAGCGTAGATCTTCATCTGTTTGCGAAGCGACGGACCGTCAGCTTCGGCTATTTCTCGACACTTTTGTCAATTGCGAAGCTCGTTCCGCGGCAAGCTGGCTTTATCGCGCGGGCATTTATTGTGCGTTTCAACGGCGATACCTCGACACCGCCGTTTCCATCGATTCCATCAATTCCAATTTGATCGATCGACTTTGTGCGAGCGAGTTTCGTCGCGTTTCTACAACGGATCGAATCAGCCGAGATGAATCTGCCTTTCGTTTTAAAACGTCCACTTGCGCGACGAACGCCGGATACAGCTGTTCGAGCACTTCCTGATACCGCAATCTCGTCCCCTATACTCTACTCATTAGAACCTTAAAATGCTTTTACTATTTCCCTTTAAAGGAGAATGATCAGAACTCTACATATATGCCGGCGTTAGTCTCAACCTCCAGAAGTGTGCCGATTGTTGAGAAAATGATCTGTCAAAAATTTGGGGCAAATTGGATCATGGGAACCCGTATCAAATTTGAAAACTTTGAATTTTTTAAGTCACCATAAACACGAAATTTGAAAATTTTCAAATTTCAAATTTCAAATTTTCAAATTTCAAATTTCAAATTTCAAATTTTCAAATTTTCAAATTTTCAAATTCTCAAATTTCAAACTCAAATTTCAAACTTTCAAATTTTCAATTTTCAAATTTTCAAATTTCAAATTTTCAAATCTTCAAATCAGGTCGGGTTCCCACGATCCAATGAAGCTCAATTTTGTTCCACATCATTTTCTCAACGCTTCTCACAATTCTGAGAAATAAGGTCCAGCCTAATGTTTACATGCGCTGTCCTTGTCTACGTTCGGCGCGGTCGACGCAGTCATAAAAAGATGGTTTCCCTTCACGATCTCCGTCCTTGCTCGGACCATGGACGCTAAATCGCGTCTTCACTGTATGGCACAAATAACTAGACGAAATACGAAAATATTTGAAGAATCTAAATATCTTACTGTAGTTGTTTGAGCTGATGAAAATTATTAGAAAATGATCACTTCGATTACATGTATAACTAAAGCTACGAATACGTGATTTTAATGCAAATGTTAGAGGACGAAGAACAAGCTATGGAAGCACAATAATTCACAGTCTAATTTCATCGGGCGGCAAGCGACGTTTCCCATGCACGGACGACTATAATCGCGTGTGCAACGAAGCGGGCTGCGTCGGTCGCGCAACAAACACAGAAATCACGTGTACGTTTGTCGCGGCGATTATCGCGCGCGTTACATAATTGCACGGGGAATCGGCGGATCGATACGGTGCAGCTGCGTGTCGAATCGGGCTCGCCACCCTAGAAGATCGATCTTCTCGGATGCATGCGAATAGCGTGTCTCCTCTCTCGCGGCCCACGAACGTTTATGTCCGCTCGAAAGTTTCGAGTGAAAGCGTCACGCCGCTCGTTAGCGCGTAACTTATCGCTGACCGATGGTTAACCCTGCCGGGAGGTTGGAGGTCGGATTGTAAAACGGCGAATTGCATTGCCGGTGCATCGCGCTGCATCGACGGGAGACGCGAGCCTCCTCTCGGGTACGCGAAAACGTTTTATGCACCGTTGTGTTCCCGACAGTCTGCAGAATCATTCTGTATGAGATTCGACGTCTTTCACGGTTGACGCAGAAGAAATGATTCAAATTGAAAATTTGCTTCGCGTTTCAAAAATTAAATTTCAAGAACACTGGGGATTTTTACGATGGTTCTCGGTTTGAAATTTTATGTGATTCTTGGTTTAATTGATTTAGCTGGAGTCATTTGTCTCTCACGGCCTCTGCAAGAAAATGATTAAAATTGAAAATTTGGTTCTCGTTTCAAAATTAAATTTTAGCAAGGATTTTATCCTTGTTTGAAATTTTATGAGACTGATTTAATTGATTGTGCCAGAGAAATTTTGTTTCATCAAGTATGGCGTATTTGTAGATTTTTTGTACCACAAACGAGACCATTACATGGATAATGTATGGATTGATGCGATCGAAAATCGCAGTCGAACCGCACCCTAATCGATTCGACGCGTGTATCCCGTCGCGAGTCCGGTTCCCGTTGGATCGTTATCCAAGCTCGTGTGTCGAACGAGCTTTCCGCCGCGCCGCGCCGAGTCGAAAGCAGACTGGTGGAACGCAGCCATTTTCTCCGGCGTCTGCGAACGGAACATTCTTGCAGGATACTTACGAGACGTCTTGCGAAACCGGGGAAACGTAATCTTCCATACGAAACGTGATGGGAATCTCGGGCCGCCGTGTTTCACAAACTTTTTTCTTATCGCGAACCGGCGCACTTCTGCGATGCACCGTGATCTACACCGTGTTTAGCTAGTTTCTGGTCGCCGTTCGAAATTAGGTCCTATATCAATTGCAAGAGATGGGTGCCAGATGGACATTTAATTTTTCACTTATTTAAATTTTTCTCCTGTTTCAAACTGTACCGTTTCCATTATAAATATTAGGTCGTCTCATAAGTTCGTTATTGTTTTACTATTTAAATTCGTGTATGAAGTATAGCTTTAAAGTTTACGAAAAAATGTAATCACCCTTTCGTCTATTTATCTTTCCCTCTCTCGACTCTAATCCCTTCGGGCGCTTATCGCTCTGTGTTCATACAGCACAGCGCGGAAAGAATACACATATCCGCGGCACGAGATTACGAGACGACCTAATACATTAAATCTGCAATCGGCAAAAAATATTCGCCGAGAGAAATTATCAGGCTGTACCAATTGGATTTATTGATTCATGAAAATCCATTAGGAAATCACCCGCCATTTTTGCGAACCTATAAGACAATTCTCGTAATTATAATCGACAAGCAAATATCGTCGGATATATTTGCGTGTACCATTCGGCCGTCCATTTGAGAGTATAGGGCCGCGCGTTTTAGTGGGCCCAAGGTGGCAATAATCGTGATAGGTCGCCGCTATCAGTACAACGATTTCCTGGTTTTTTATTCGGCACCGTTAATCGAGAGGATCGCGACGTTACGGCAGCGTCTCTCGACTCCTCTCCCGGCGGATATCTGGGAGAGGATCTCCAGGAACGACGCCTCGGAGGCGACGCCAGACGACGCCGGGCGAGATGAAGAAATTAAAACAGGCCGGCACTCGCAGTTTATAACCGCGGCGGGTAACGGTAAGGGAAGCACGAGATTACCGCAATGGAAATAAAGAAATTGCGTCGAGACGCCGGTCCACGTCGATTTTTTAACGCTCGTAAAAGCCTTTTATACTCTGCCGCCTCCTCGCCTCTCCGCGCCTCGGTCTAAAACCCGCCTCCGCGTGTTTTCCACTCGAGCTGCCTCTACGACACCCTGGACTCCAATCCTGCCCTTTGCGTAGCGCGTTTCGACCGTCTAATTAAACCTAAGTGAAGCAAACATTTATACAGGGTGTCTCGTAACCCCTTCCATACCCTGAAATAGTCGGTTCCTGAGGTCATTCGAAGCGACATGTTGCACAGTGTCCGTCGATGCTTCGTTCAGGAATTATTAACGAAAAACACGGACCAATCGGAGCGCGGCTACAGCGGACGGACTCTGGCTCGTTATTCACACTGTAGCTGCGCTCTGATTGGTTCGTGTTTTCCGTTGATAACTCCTAAGCGCCCGGCGGTTTTGTAATAATTTTGCAAAAGGAAAATGTCGCTTCAAATGACCTCAGGTGTCGAAGGAGTTTTGAGACACCCTGTAGAACAACGGCAGATCATCTCTGAGTTGTGTCTGCTCCACTTTTTTTTCTTTTTGTAAATACATCTTGCTAAGTCTTTCGATATTTCCAGACTAGAAACGAAAAATGCAAACTCAAAAATCGGGACCCTCATCCTCTGAGAAAAAAGGAGACAGCTAGATCTGACAGGTGATCGTTTCCGTTTCAGATGTGAGCCAGTGAAGGTGGAATCCCGGAGAAGCGCGAGGTCCTCGCAATGGAGGCGGGACCGAAGCAGCAGCAGCAGCAGCCTCAGCAACAGCAGCCACAACAACAACAGCAGCAGCAGCAACAACAACCACAGCAGCAGCAACAACAGCAGCAGCAGTCGCAGCAAAACTCGTCGCCAGCCAGCACGGGACAGACAACTCCAAGCCAGGCGACCAGCCCGCAAGCCGGCCAGACTCAAGGCCACCCTCAAGGTCAACAGAATCAAGATGCGGCGGCGGCTGCAGTCGCGGCTGCTACCGCGGAGGCCGGCCCGGTCGAGGAGGGTCTCCTCCTGGCCAGGGTGAACATCCCGGAGCTTTACGTCAGCAAGTGTCTTCAGTTCCCCAAGGATCAGCTCGTCTGGGACGTGAAGCAGCAATGCCTGGCATCCTTGCCCAAGGTAAGCACACCCCGGTTTCGTTCCCTTCTTCTTCTTCTTCTTCTTCTTCTTCTCGTCGCCTATCGTCGACTCACTTCCGACTCATTTCTTCGCGAGAGAATTCCATTAGCGAACGTCCTTGAGGACGGCGGGCTACGATGAGTCGCGCGGCCCGACAACCTTGTGCAACTACTCTGCGATTGTTCCGCCGCGATAGCCTAATCGCGGCCGGCTAAGCGATGCCAGCCGGCTCCCAGGCCGGCCGGAAAGCTTCCTACCGTTTTCCACCAGTCTCTCGTGTCTCTGGTCTCGGTTGTGATTTTTGCGTTGCGCTTGCGATCTCGTGAACGTCGAATTGATCGAAAATGAAAAATGAAGGAGCGAGACATTGTTCACGGTTGATCAATCTAAGTATCCTAGAAGAATGAAGAATTCAATTTGTAGATTGTTCCGTTGGGTACAAAAATGTGTTCATTCTAAAGGGTCCATCCTGTTTAGCATTGTTACACTTTCATTTCCAAAGTTAGAGTGAAAAAGTGTGTGCATAATTAGCTCACCTTAGTAAATGTTCGTCTTTCACAATATTTATCAGCATATTCTTGATCTCTAAACGTTAAGTCTCACTTCTTGGTCTCGCTTCTCGGTCTCTAACGCTAAACGTTAACGAGGTAAACGAGAATCGTTCGTGGGAATAATTCTGAGAAATTAATCAGCCTTCGCTAAAAACAAAGACCGAGATCGCGGGGAACGCGCTTCCGGAGAACGACGTCCGATCGAAAGGAGATTGGATTTTCTCGAGAAAACAAAGTTAAGAGAGAACGGCAAGGAATCTTTCCGGTCTGCCTGGTGGTGATGCTGGATCGTGACGAAGAGCGATCCCGATCGAATACAAGCTCGCCCGCGAAGACTAGCGTTTCTAGGAAACGATCGTGTCCTTGCGGCCCGCGATAACCATATGTTACACGCAAAACTGCAGTGATCCCGATCGCAGACTCGATTCGCGACGGATAATCGGTCATGAGTTCTCTCAAGGACTCGCGCGCGGTCTCTCGAGCTTTCGCGAAACTGCATACGAAGCGTACAAAGTGTACGAGTCCCTCTCCGGCTTACCACTTTGTATGCTGATTTCGCGAAATTGCAGAGAAGTTGCTCTCGGCTTGTAGGCACGGAGCGAGCACACGACGGGAGAGAGAGAGAGAGGGGGAGAGACAGAGAGAGAGAGAGAGAGAGAGTGAGAAAGAAAGAAGAGTACCGGAGGCGAGGCCAGATCGGGATTCGCGGCTCTCTTCTCCTCTCTCGTCGTTCTCTTTTTTCATCGGCGGTCGCAGGCCGGAGCCCGCGGAAAGTCACGAACCGCGCAGGATTAAGAGATCTCTGCTCGCTCTTTCTTTCGCTCACAGCGAACGCTACCGTGCGCGGTGTGCTGCGCTGCGGTGCGCTGCACTTTTGCTCTCTTTAGCCAGACAAGCATACACTCCCGGCCATAAGTCACCGGACGCTCGCAACGCCGCAACAAAATGAAACTTTCGAACCCTTTCGCGATCCTCCGGCCTCTGGTTTCTCCACGTTCGTTAAAATTTCAGCTACTTTCTCGCCGTCTTTGATACATTCGATTATGTCAATAGTGTTCGTTTTATTACGATTCGCTTTTGTATAAAAGATATATCTTGTATGCAACCCTTAAAAAAATGAAAGATCAGTCCAACAATTCAGATTAAAACAACCAGATGTTCGGTGACTTATGAACAGAAGTGTGAGCACGCGACCCACGAAAGTGTTTGCACTACATTTAATGTACGAAATATTTGGAGCAATACATATATAGTGTCTAGCAAAAGAGTTACAAATTATTTTCGTGAAAATTTCGCAAGAATCTGTGCGCATCTACAATACATTCGAAAAGATCGAGCGGCAGAATCCGAAGGTCCTGTGTAGCTCCAGAAGACAATGCACAGCGTTCCGAACAATGGTTAGCCGGACCGAGTTCAAGATATAAATTGTTCAGTACGAATCGTGACATTCACGAATTTTTTAAAATTCCACCTGATGAAAACGTAGCGTTTTCTCCTAGCAATTGACACGAAGATATTCACGTAAATGCACGTGAAGATTTCGTAAAATCCGACTGGGAAGCGCATGAAAACGTAGTCTCGTCCGATCATTGTCGAAATTTCGGAGCACGGTGTAGCTTCGGGGACTCCAAGCGTGTACCGCGATCGCACAACAGCCCACATACTAGTCGCACCCGCCACTGACAAGAACAGACACGTACACCTGCGCCAGTATGCTCCCGGAGACTAGAACCTAGAATATACCCGATGCGTGTGTGTGGCTTCTGCTTCGTATCGTCGGTAACTCGACATCGTCGCGCTCTAACATCACCTGCCGCGTGTCAGCCCCTGTCTATCTATGCGTCTCTACCACCTATGTATATTCCGCGAGTCACGCGACCGAAGGCCCGCAACAACCCTGGAACAACCCCTCTAACGAGACTTTGACTCCTCCACCCAGCTCCTGGTCGCGTGTCAAAGCCACTCGGCGCGGGTTGCGATTCGAGTAAATCGACAGTCGCGGGAAAAATTGATCGGATCAAAGGAAAACGCGCACAATTGGCGAACAATTTCGTAGGACCTGCGAGTCATCCTGGGGCCTCGTTCCAAAACGCGGAACGTTCGATTCCCGTGTGGAACGAGTCCGTTGCCGACCCCGTCCGGTTAGCCGCTTGAGAACTGACCCCCTGCAGTAGATCTCGTTCTCGGGACCAGTTCGATGACGTCCGATCAACAAGTTTCGTGCACGCGTTTCCAGCGGATATCTCCTCGCTAATTGGCTGCTGCGTTGATTATTCGCACGGATCATCGGCGGAAAGAGACTCTGTCGATTCTCATTGTGGCAAAAAAGCAACATGTAGTAGTTACGTCGATTGAGGTTAGTCCCGTGAAAAAGAATCCGCTGACGCGAGAGAACTCGGGGGAACCGGCACGAGTCTTCCTCAGTCATCGAACGAGTTCCGAGGCTCTATAGACCCGCGGCAAGATCACACACGCACTGACACTGAACGCACACTACTTCATCGTTCGTCTGTAAGAGCACGCCGCGCCGGGAAGATGTACGGGTATCGTCGGCGATCGTGGCATGGATCTCCCGGAAATTGCTTGGTCACTAATTGTAAGCTGAATCCATTTCGAAATACAGTTCAGTTTTTTTTCTGGTGACTGTCGTTTCTTTTAGAATTATCGATTATTCGTTCTAGGAAACGTGAGAGATGACTTTGTACGTATGTACATATAAAAAATATATGTATGTTTCCGCCAGCAATAGCGGAGGGTATCCACGATTTCCGAGGCCGTACAGGTGTGCGCGCACACACTAGATATAAAAGAACTAAGCATACTCGCGTAGAGCCGGTCAGGCGAATATCTTGACCCGTCGGCTAATCCAGACTCTAATTCTTAATCGTGTATTAATTTGATTCTGACCTGTGGTGTTGTTGTTGTTGTTGTTGTTTTTGCTTTTGCCTCACTTGCACGGGGCGTGCGAATACACTACACCCGCCACCACCGAACCACCACCAACCACCGAACCACCACCAACCACCACCATCACCAACCACCACTTCACCTATGTGCTATCGTCTTGTTGGGGCCCGCCTCTTCGAACGCGCAACCCCCGTACTGCGTGACAACGCACGCGCGATTCGACCGACAATACCGAACGAAAATACTATACTACCGAACTATACCTCGGGTCCGACCTTCACCCTGCACCCAACTGGCGTGTGTGTGTGTTGCGTCGCGGATAAACCACCGTTTCTCCACCCCTTTCGAGCGCCTCGCAGGTGGCCACTTGGTACAGGGTACGTCTTCACTATTACTAATAGCATGCATCCGACCCCCACACCCCCGCCCCACCACCACCACCACCACCACCACCACTACCCCTATGCAACTTGCTACCACCAACCAGAAAACCGGCTCTTTCTATCGATCGATATAATCCTTCATCGATGATCGCGGCGTGTCTTCTTTTCGTTCCGCGTCGTTAAACGATCCGCGTGCATGCGGGAATTCTTTTGCAACCCTCTTTCCAGGACGCGACCGCGAGATGGCGTCGTCCGCGCAACCCCGCTGGTCTTGTTTGCAACCATTGGACTGCCTTCGTTCTCGGTCAAGGTCCAGAACTCTGTGATTAGATGATCGGCTAGCGATCGATTTCAGGTGATCACCGCTACGCCGTGGATTAGTTATTAGCGGAACCGATGGATGAACGATGTTATACGCAGAACAGGGGTAGCATGCTGCAAGAATTATGAGCGAATGAAACCAGGTTCAATATTTAACCGCAGTTTGCATCGGGAGACAATAGTTTAGTGTAGCGCGATCCTAGATGTTCGATTATTAGGCGTGTGTACAGCTTCATAGAACGATAGTGTGTGCATACGGTTAAAAATTTAGGTCCTGTTTTAGCAAGTTCACGGGAGAAATCCCTTCGATGGTCCGAGGGTTGAACCGGATCACGCATTCGGCGATCTCTGAATATTTACTAACCAAACTATCGATGTCCTTGCCGAAGTCCCGCGGGAACCACTAAACAATGATAAAAAAATACCACGTACGCAGAATAAAGAACAATTTCCTGCCCGATTGATAGTGATCGAATGCGTGAGTCCGGCTTTAAGCTCCCTAATCGTGGGAGCAGGGTATTTCTCCCTCTTTTGCTCGGCTAGGGGTAGAAGAATAACGATGTTCCGGAGAGGAAGGGAGGGTAGACCGAGGGTAACTCGTAAAAAGAGGGAACGATCGAAGGCGGTTAAACCAATTTTTTCCCCTTTCTTTTTTTCACCGACCATGGGGAGATCACAGTATCGGCATCTTAGGGGAGGTTTCGTCTAGTCACGTCCGGTGTAACGTATACTCGTCTCTTCCTGGAGCAGGCATGGGCAGAGATGGCCCTTGCGTGGCTAGAGAGCAACGAAGCCACGCCCCTTCGAATACTACACACAGTGATATCGATGGAACCACGCCTTTCAAGACTGGGTATATAAATTAAACTTTAACCACGCCTTTGCTGGATACTCTAGACAAAACAAACAAAGAAATCACGCCTACTCGAGGTACAAAATACAAAGAGCGTACTAAATACTAAGTACTAAATACTATACAAAATAACGAACGAAAATAGGTCTATTTGAAGTACTCAATACAAACAAAGCCATAGACACACTTCTTTAGGACATTCTACTTAAGGCGTCGAAACCACGCCCACGAGGGGTACTTGATACAAGGGGAGGTAAAACCACGCCCCTTAAGACACTCGATACAGAAATACAAAGGACACTACACCTACTATGAGCTCCTTATCAACGACCGAACGAAACGTAAGAAGGCTTTTCTCTCACCCAATTTGCTCCGAATGATTGCTCCCGGCGCTAACCGGGATCGCTCGTCCATGCCTGTATTGTAGGAAGTTCCGGTCGCGCGGCGCCATCGAATCGGCAGCTGGTTTTTTCGAAGCGATGACGGGGCGAGATTGAAATTCCGCGTCGCGACACGGGACACCGCACCGGCAGGTCGATCGATTCGTTCGCGAGCTTTGCGATCGACTCGCGCCGGCGAGAGCGAGGACGGGAAGAACGCTTTAATTAGTCGCCGGGGATCGTCCATCGAATCGACGACGGCGCTTCCGTCCTTGCGACGCGACACGATATGCGATGGCACGGGACGGGTCGGGTCGGGACGGGACGCGAGCGTAGCACCACGAACCGGAGTTATTTCCAGCTCGGTTTGCATGCACTTACAGCAGCTCCCGCCTTTCAGCGCTCAAGTACCATAGAGGATAAGTGCATGTGTCGGTTAAGCGTGCAACTGTACTTCTGCTGACCCATGGTTCACGTTCAAGGGTGACGCGAACGCGTCCCCCGAAGGTCACGCGACCACGCAGCTTACTTTCAGCGAAGACGCCGACCGGTCCCGCGTTTCAGCTAGATTGCTGCGCGACCTAACCAACCATTCGCTAAATTGTTCTCACCGGCAATGCTTCCTCAACACTTTGAGGAAATGGTCGAATGGTCTGTCTAGTTTGGCAAACGAATTTTCATTAGAATCTGCAAAATACCAGAAATACGACACAGCAACTTGCAGCGTCATACATCTTGGCATTTCACGTTTTATTACGTACAATAAATTACTTCTACGTCGTAGAATTTTTGAGACTGCCGGCCTGCATTCAAAGTGTCAATACATACATATAGCTTGCGCAACAATCTAGCGGAAGAGACGCGATTCCATCCTCGAACAGCTCTTGGAAGCGTCAGACTAATCCCTTCGACGTCAGATCGAGATAACACGAGTGAGTAACTTCCTTCTGCCTTCTTAACTCTGCTGTTCTTCGTTACTATTAGCGATGTAAATGACGGTGCGAAAACTGCCGCGCCGTACCCACCGAATCTGGAAGAGTGACGTATCAGAAATGATCGGTTCCGAGCGATTCTCTGACAAAGTTTCGCTGGCTCGCAACGGATCGCTCTGCGACAGAGTCGTTACACACTGTCTACCGACTCTCTGACGAGAGTGGTCATACACTCAATTTTCCAGCGACAATCCGCTCCGCGAGAGCAATCTGGTCGCTCCTGCCGAGTGATCCACCATCTCCTGAATCACGAGTTGGGAATCTAATTTTCCGCTCTTTCATACTTAGAGAACTTGCAGCCGTACACGCTGAAGCAAAGAGAACTGCTGTTCTTCTGTTAACAGCAATTAGCATGGTCGATGCGAAAATTGCTGGCTTATCTAACTGCGAAATTAAAGAGAGATACATAGAAAAATAAAATGTTACTGCATTTTCTAATTTCTATATTTCACCGTGATACCGAAGAAAAAATGTGTAACGTATGATTAATACAAATCGACTGCGAATTGTAAGAATTAACGATTTGTCAATCAACTTGACAAATGAACGGCTCGTATGTATTACAATTAACGGCCACGTCGCCTCTGGAAAAGCGTCGCAACCATAATCGAACGCGCCGGAGAGAGCCTGCTGCCTTCAAGGCCGCGGAGCTTCTCAAGTCGCGCAACGACTTTCGTTTTCAGCCGGCTCGACGGAACCGTTGCGTTGGATCGCCAGGAACGATCGCGGTCCCTCGATCCTGGGGATTTTCGATTTTCCGGGCTCATCGTCCCTCCCGTCGCGTCGATGTCTCAGCACGGTCGAGCAGTTGCGTAATCCGGGGACTGCGAGGGAAAGCGCCGCGGTGCTTGTCTTCGGGGATTAAATATCAAAAGTCATCGAGCAGTGCGGCGAAACAGGCCCGATCCGACGTACAGATCGTTGTCGCGACAGCGAATCGGCGACGCGTGCACGCGGTTATTTTTATCGGTGGCGATATTACGCGTCTTTCCGAGTACTTGCACCCGGAATGATGAAAATCGTGCGGGAAACACGGTGATCATTTTACACGGGTACGTTGATTTGAAAATTTAAATTCAAAAATGGCGATTAGGACAGTTCTTGCGTGATGACACGTCGAATTTCGGTTTAAATTATTTCATTTCCAACTGTTGCGTATAGAGAGCACCGAGTGAAATGGAAAGAGGAGAAAATTTCGTGCATTTATAATGGTAACGAAGAATTCACGAATATCGATTATCCTTCGCTTATTGAAATTGTTCAGAGAAGAATTCTGTTCGAATGCACAAATTTTTATTCCGCGGAAAAATCCCCAGTCGATAACGAAGTCGTAACACCCGTAATAGCACGAGTTCAACTTTTAATCCCGGATCGAATAATTCGTCCCCAGAGATTAATTTAAAGTTTCGATCGTTCTGAAAATGTTCGCGTCGGAGCCGGGCGATTCGGATAACTGAAAGAATTGATGGAAAAGAGGAAGGCGACGTGGAGGGGAGGTCGAATCGTTTTGACCGATTGGCGAAACGGAATCGAGCCAGTTTCCTCGCCGAGGGAATCTTCGATCGTTAACCTATTCATAACGTCGTCCGCTCTCCTTGCCCTAATTTATATAACCCACATTATCACTGGCTCTGCCGCCGCTTCTGACTGTTAGCAGAGTTGTCAGATCTTTTGTTCCCCTATTTCATTGGAAGGAAAAGTGGGGCGTCGCTTTAGCCCAGTTATGCTATATGTATGCATGCATACGCGTATGGACATCTAACGGTGTTTCTACCTGTCCTCCCGTTCATTAGCCAAATGAAAACGTTTTAATCGGCAGGCCGTCGTGCGTATGCTCGCTGAAAGCCATCAAATTCCAAAACATCGAACCGCTTTTACCTGGCTTATCGATTTTTTTCTTCTCTCTCCGCAGCGCCGCCGTAGCGCGGCGATACACAATGGTGAACACCGCGCCTCGATGGTATCTGGCCAGGGAAATACCGCGCGCACAGAGATTATCGGCAGAACCGATGTCTTATCTGCGCGTGGATCGGGGAAATATCGCGACCTGGTTTTGCAATCGAAACACACACGTATCTGCTCGGATCGCCCTCGAATATGCAATACTCTCCTCGGAACTGCCGACTGAAACGCGTCGTTCGTAGATCGTTTCGTCGCCATTATCGCGCACGCGACTCTGTTCCGAACATTATCAGAAATATATTCACTTTTCTCTATTAATTCTTAATTGCCGAGGCGGATTTCAAATAGTGGACACAGCTGTTTCCGGAAATGTGATCGAAAGGAAGTGATAAGCCGGAATCTAAATGGATTTGAGCTGAGCTGATTGCACGGTAAAGATAGGACCCCGGCTCACTAAAGGTTAGCATTAGAGAACTATGTATATCTACCTGGAATTAAAACATTTTCAGATATTACAGCGAGCATCATGAAGCAACGCTAATACAATTTTCTTTGTAATAGTTACATTATCGTTCGTATTATGAATTTTATAGCCCTGCGATGCTTCGATAACCTCGACTGTGTTCAAATGTTTGTCTCATTCGTTCTCCGAAGATAATTGTACATGAATCTCCTGCAGAATAGAAATACGAAAGAATTCTAGCCTGCAATATTCCCATTGAAACAAAAATCCTCGAAGAAGAACATTCCAACGTTGACACTTTCTGTGTTTTACAATCCTGGAGAGCGCCTCAAAGGCTAGATCGTCTTCAGGATCGCGACGGCCGGCGCAGGTGACGGTTCGCGCCTCGGTTAATTACCGGTCAAGCGACGGTAATCGTAACGAGGATATCGCGGGGTTATTGGCGAGCGATCGATGTCATGGCAACCCTTATCTAAGCGACATAGGCCAGCAGAATATCGAGATAGCGAGCGTACCGGAACCGACGACCGCACATTACGGGTGTACCGGTGCACCGACGTGTGTACCACAGATATCCGACTTGGGGATCTCCACCGCGGATAAATTCATCGCAACGCGATGGGATCCATCTCTCTCTCTCTATCTCCTTTTCCCCGTCGCTCTTTCTCACTCCGTTGGACCACGAATAGATGCTCGTGGGCGTAAGATCATTGTGATCCGCGATCGTGAACCAGGATCATTCTTCACTTCCGATACCATCGTCCACCGTCTCTTCAAGTTCCCCTTCGGATACGCGGTTCCCATTGCGAAGATACCTGGACACAAAGGAGCGTTTGTCCCGATGCTCACTGACACTCGCTGAAAACTCAGATAATCTTCCGTTCTGGCTCTCGGAAACGTACAAACCCACTGGCAGGAGGACTGCAGATTTTTGTCTGTCACGTTCCTCGGCGTTCTCGATTCTGGTGTTGGCGAATTTCTCGTGCTGGTGCATTTTGTTTAACGATAAAGTCGCACACAGATAACAATTTTTACCCGTGTTTACGGGGAAAGAATTTCGTGAATTAATAATAACGTCCAACTGTCCGACATCTGTTTGGTCTCGGTTCCCTGGTTTATATTTATTTCAAAACCGAATGTAATAAATGTACGCACAACTAGTTTCTCGAAAGTGGATATTCAACTTCGCGACGTTCTTTTTGCACGAGTGCACGTGCATCGGGAGGACCAGTTACCAGGTCCTGTGCGGAATTAAAGAGACTTTAAAAGCGACGCGGGCGTACCAGATTCCGCCATACCGATATTGAATCCGCCGCCATACGGCGTTTTACGGGCAATTTTAGCGGAAGAGGCTCCGGGATCGGTATCCTTCAATGTTTCATTTTTATTGGCAGCGGAGGGACGTAAATATCGGATTTCATAAAGTCCCAGAAACGGACTTATCGATTGAAATCGTATTGGACGGGCGGGGCCGACTGGGAGAGCATTCCATGCCCTATGCATCACTCCAGTTACGATCTATCGTGGAAACATGGAGAAACAGCGCGTAGGAAATCGGAACCATCGGTCTTCATATATTTCACTTCACGTCGAATCGATTTCAATAAACCTTTGAGTCTCGTGAATTTTCCGCGCGCGATTCCTGCAAACAAATACGGAAACTCGCGAAAGGAACGCGTGAATCATTGTGCGAAATAATTATTAGTCTCGAAGGAAAAAACGACGTAAAAGGCCGCTTGAATTGAATCGCGTTTCAGTCAACGCTTTGACACAGCTCTGTCCATATTCTGTCAAGGAAAAGTCTTTGTTACCTTTATTTGCAAAAACAATGTACGTTAACACTGGAGAGGTCGAAGAACTGCGAGCGGTTTCGCGGATCTAGTAGGAAATCGGCGATATCCCGACGGCGGCGGCGCGGCGAATCAATTCCGATCGGAGGATCGAGGAAATAAAGAACGGCGGTCGACGCTGCGGGAGGGCACGGCGGATCTCTCTCCGGATCGCCGATCCCCACGATCGTCCGGCGAAAAATCGTAGGGAACGCGATACATTTGCATCCGTGCGGGTATCGTCCGAGATGGCATCGTACGTATCGTACATTTTCGTGTGCTGTTCCGTGTAATTGAATAGAGCCCCCGATCCTACAGATCGCGACGTGAAATCATCGGGGAGGTCGCGATCGATGTGTTGACTCAATAATTAATAATCTAGTTAATAATCCGATTTATTTTCCTTATTAACCCTTTAACTGCGGATACTTTTAGCATATCGCTCTAAACACAAAAAAATAACGATACGAAATATAAAATGAACATAAGTAACTAATTTTAATTATATTACTGAAGTGATATCCTATTTTAAAAGATTTTTGTTTATTGCATTTATTTTATATTTATTTTAGTAGTATAGAATAAGCTCCGGACGCTATTTGATATTAGCAAAAATTAACATGTTGTTTATATACCACACGCGACTCTGGCTATAATTTTAGTCTAGGACGAAACACCACCTCCTGTTCCTTTAAAAATTTTTAGCAAACGTGGCCAAATAGACGTACAGATTCACATCCGAATCGTAACGTTTTAAAGAACATAACATAGCTAATTGTTTTAACTGATCGAACCTTGCGCCGATATTTCTTCACATATATATAATATAATTTTAGTACGTGGTTTATAAACGACGCCCGCAGTTAAACGGTAAAGCATTGGCGTGCATTGTCAAGCCTGTTTGTTTAACGTAAGGTTAACAATACAAGTGAAAATGTGCAACCCCGATGCAAGACGCGATCCCAACGCATTACGGTACCGGTCGTACCCGCGTGTATCTCGCAAGGCCGGTGGTTAGCGTCTGGTCAGATCGGCGCCGATCGTTCGTTCGATTCCTGCGGGAGCAGGATCGCCGCTCCGCTCCGGGGAGGATCGGCGCGGATCGCGTCCCTCCAGCTGCGCGGATCGGCTTCGCGGAGCTGTCTTCCACTTCTGGAAAGCTAGCCCATCGATCTCCATTCGATCTACTCCCTCGAAGCTCGCGAGCGTCGGCGAGCGTCGACGAGCACTCCGGTATAAATAGCCCGACTCGATCGTACGCGATCAACAACTCGCGTGCATTTGTTCCGCGTCTACGGCGGGAGGATTTGTTGATCCTGACAGTGGAGTCACGAGGCGGTCGTTTGTCCCTCTCCCCGGCTCTCTATCTCTCTTCTCTCATTTCTTCTTTATGGTCTCCGTGCCGATCTCCGGCGCGGCGCGGCGCGGCCGCCACGAGGCCGCCTCTCTTCGTCTCGCGTCATCGTTTTCCACACATGTAACTACACGCGCGTGCGAGCCGCGTACCGATCGCGCTCCGAGCTCGTTCGCGGAATCGTTCAATAAACCACTCCGGGAGCCGGACAGACCGTATTCATTGCTGCAAATCGATCGGGAAACGCTTCGCAGACCGAACGGACACCGCCGAGACGCACAGTCCTCTCGTTAAAAAAAAAAACTCCTACCGGCGTTGTTTATACGCTATTTGGTACAAAGACGCCGTTTACAGACAAACCAGTGGCGGCTCGCGTATAGGCACTATGGAACCGCAGTACCCCCTATTTCCACTTGATATTATCGATAACATTTAACGCTAAAACTACCGAGCACTAAAAGCGATTAAAACGTTTCAGCTTATACAAAGTCACAGGGACTAGAGCTGAATGTCAGTTGGCTTTTTTCACAATTCACAAATGAAGGCTAAAAATTTTCTGGACCCCCACTAATTTTAGTCACGAGCCGCCACTGCTCCCAGTCACTAATTAAGCTGCTGTGTGCGGCGTTACTATTTCTACCGGAATCTAGAGCCACTTTTGTAGGCGGAACGCGGATCTTCGTGCAAAAATGAAAGAAACCGCAATGCATGCGATGTATCGATAAACCGTTTCGGAAAACCGTCTCAGCGCCGAGAACTTTTAGTAGTCGGACCGCATCGGAAAATAATTCGCGGGCTGTTCAGGTATCGTAGCCAACAAGGATGTCCTCGGTGATCCCCGAAACTAATTACACGTTCACGGCCGTGTTCGCGTTTCAGGAGTTTCTACGACTTGGCCGCGGGGCTCGACAGTGCACGTTCGTTTTCGAACGTACGTGGCAGGCCTGGGAATACCGGCCCGAGGCGCCGACGTATCTGGAGTAACAATAGCTGAGGGGGATGAATATTTCAGGTTCGGCATCGAGGGAGGGAGAGGGGTGTTCTCGGGGAGATTTGCGTGGCCACGATTTCCTCCGCTTCGCGATGCCACGTTCGCCGATAATCTTAACCGCTTCGCTCTCGCGGCTCTCCCTCCGCGTTTCCACGTTCGAGACACCCGTAAACTGGGATAGAACGTTGCCAGAGTTTCTAGCTTATTCAGCTCTGGTATCGGCTGCACGTATTTCTTGTACGAAAGTTTGACGCATTACCTGTCGTTATTGCATAATCCTCCAAAGTATGATTCAGGCTGAAGACTCCTTAATGGATCGTTCGACAACAATTTCAATCGCGAACAAACGAGTCCTCCTCGGTAAAAGAATAGCCGAGCGACATCTTTAAAATACTGGGTCGGAATGGACCCCGGTCCCGCCATCCAAGCGTTGACACGCCTAAAACTCGTGTGTGAAGCTATAGGAGATAGGGTATGGAAATGAATCAAAAACCGTTTCACTGATATAAACTCTAAGTTTATTTAAGAGCAAGGAAAGACGTCGTGTCGCAACGAAAGCTAGACTGGAAGTGAAGAAGGCAATATGGAAAAAGTCCGTTGGCCACTTAAGGACAAAGGACAAAGGACCAGGCCTATGTCCCATCCCTAACCCTGGCAGTTAGGTATGGAGAGAAAACTCACAGACCCAAAAATCTGTTTAACATCTGGTTTATTGCCTTGTTCAGTGATTCTCACTTATAACCATATTCAGTTTTGTATTGGCATTCCAACAGAAGCGCTGTCATTAATATCTCTTCCGGATCAAGCTAACTCTCGTCGAGCAAAAGGTCTCGACCAGCAGAAACTGTAAGAAACAAATATTGTGACTAAAACTAGATTCCTCCGTTTCCTCTGTCACATTTGATCTGCTCCTTGCTCTGGCTGCAAGAAGTTCGCTGTTACTTCTACTTCTCGCTCGAGCACGTCGGCGCTGATTCGATCATTTACTCTCGAAGGGAACCCTGAAAGATGACACTGTGAAGAAAGCAATTGGGACGGCCCAGGTGACCAGTCGAGAGCCAACGAAGAGGAAATCCCGCGCCGGTCCTCGAAAGACGCCGGATTCCTTCCTTCCGAACAGAGACATTGTCCCCGGCGACCCTCCGATCGGAAGCGAACCCGAACGATGGGCGAAATCGTTTAAAATCGCTTCCTGGGATGCGATAGTTTTTTTCCTCGATCCTGGGCAGAGCCGAGGCTCCGTTCGTCCGCTTCTGCTCGTCTCGACGCGATCGTGGAAGTAGCAGTAGCCGGCAAGCAGCCTTTTACCCGGGGCTCTCCAAGTGCAATCTCGTATTCATGAATTCCTTGTACGTAGCCCCTCCGCGTCCTTCCCCGTCACCTTCTTTCTCCGCCCGCGCTTCTTTCCTAGCCCCCCTGTCCCCGACTCCCTTCCTCGTCTCCTGGTTTCTCCCCCTCCCCCGTCCTACCGTCGTTGCTCCTCCTCGGTCGCCCTTCCGCCTCTAACAATCCTATACGCCGCGTCGCTGCGGACCGCTCGGAGGACCAAGAAAATCGTTCGCCCCGACTGAAAAAGAGACGCGAGCTTTCCGCGAGCGGATTTACGGGATCTTGCGGTACGCTCGGCTCGGGAACGATCCGAGGCCTTCTTACGATCCTGCATCGTTGCGTATGTTCATCTTGAACTGTTTCGCTTGGAGACGGAGAATTTGACGTGTTACGATTTGTCGGTACGAAGATTGGACGTAGCCGAAGAGCTAGGATCTGCTGCACGGAGCCTGGAAATAAATCGAGGTGGAATATTAACCCTTTGCGGACGGAGTCATCCGACGAGCATGCGTCGCTGTGGGCGAGAAGTATTGGTGCGCGCAGTTGAGAAAATTTGAACGTTGAACGTTTCCGTTTTAATAACTAAAACTTATTTTATTTGCGTTATAACTTTCATTCAAATTCAAAAAAATTTGTTTTCAAAAAATGTTTTGTCGGTTATCTGCCGACATTCGTCCGCAAAGGGTTAAGGAGCTAGGAACGCTTGGGGAACCTGGAACTGGGTTTAGTTAGATGCTGTAAATGGTAGGGTCTTAATACGTAATGGTCCGGGGGTATTTCGAGCACTGTCGTTCCGTTTTGCATTAAATATTATACACAGCACACCGTGTGTTTAAACGAGTGACAAAATGAATAAAATGATTTTTGCCGCCATATAAGTGACATTGGACCCAGTAAGTAAAAGTGCCATGCTGCGTATATGGGGGCATTGGTCCGTTAAAATCTGAACATTCGTTCCAAGATCTTTTGCTACTACCTCCAGTTAGGCTCTCCGTCTCGAAGAATGTCTGGGAGCTAATTTCATTGAACATGTTTGCATAGTAACATTAGTACCGTGCGGTTAACGTTCAAAGAGCATCGCGCTATAACCTGTTTTTCAAAAGAGGAAATCTGATAGGCGCTGATACAGTCATAAGAGCTCTTCACTTGACTCCCATCGTTTCAGATTAGCAACACGAGAGGTCGCCAGTCGGTTGTTACGATTATGAACGTAGCTCAGGTGTCCCCTTTCAGAAAACAGATTACGAGCTGCTGCTTTTTGGCGAAAGTGCTCGCTGATAAATCTCCCAGGCGATTTACATTATTTACAACGGGGTCAGACGTTAATCTCGACATCCGACTATACGACGGCGACGGCAACGACGACGGTGACCGTGAAAGACTACGCCGTCGAGGATTCGCGACCATAACAATAATTCCGCAGTTTAACCCCGCGGGGACCCCGCGCCGTATTCCCGCCTCCGTAGCGTCGAACGGCGCTGTGCAGGGAACCGCGACGAGGGATAACGATCGATATTATCCGCAAACAGAGTGTGATATAGGGTTCCATTGAGACGGACGATGTTGATCTCGGGGTCCCCTTCGTGGCCGCGAAGGTAGACGATCCTCCACGAATTCTGGCGCGACCTTACACCGACGAATCCGCCGGTCGACTCGCCTAACAGCGTCTTCGCGTTGCTCGATTTTCCCTGTGTCTAAAAAAATCGGACTTCGACAGTGGACTGCGGATTTTGTGCATTTGTCACAAAAACGGCTAGCTGAAATATAAAACAGAAGATTTTTAATTTTTAAGGAATAGATGGTTAATTTGTTAAAATATTTCAAGAGACAAACAGGTGTCACAGATGCAAAACAACGTTACATTGTTTCTAATAAATAATGTTTTACACTTGCGCGAGTAATTTGTTCAGTCCTCTCACGATACTATCAACAAGTTACACTCACGATTTGAATTTCGTCCAGGCAGAAGACGTTGGAAACACGGTGCGCGTCCGGTAGATAAATCTCGACCGTTAACCGGTCAAAGTAATGCCAGTCTTCGATCAGTATATTTTTGCCGTGCAATCGCCGTCACGCCGCTCCGTGTACTCGAATATACGTAATTAACACGGCGAAGCGGAGAGAACCGACATTACACCCGGCCGACAACACTGTTTCCGAGCGAATAGGTAAACGCACGAGGATTAGCAGGCTCGAATTGGTGAAACGCGCGCTACCGGCGCGGCATCGGCATCGGTTCCGCGGAAGCAATAACCATAGCAATTTCGCGCGCATTCCGAGCGAGCACGCACGCGTTCGCGGCTTCAGCTACCGAACGCCCGCTGCTACCGCACCGGTCGACGTTTATTTTATCGCGTCGTGGAATCGGCTGTGCTTATGGGGAAGTCGCGACTTCCTGCTGCTGTACCGGAGAAATTCACTCGGTGTCCATTTTTTTTCTGCAGTTAATTAAGCAATGCTTCGGAAAGCAGAATTTTTGTATAATTTTAGTAATGAGAAAATTCAGAATCAATTTATGCAGTACCATTTTGTTTGGCACATATTTTCTCTGAATTTCACCGTTCGAATCTCCGCAGATGGGACGCCCGCTGATCGAAATCACACAAATATCGTAGGATTCGGGACCGTTTCGGTTTATTTCGCTTTCGGCGGCAGCAACAAGTTCCCCTTAAGATCGTGGGACGCGATCTTTGGAAAGTTTCCGGGAACTTCTCCAGCGTTTTCCGGTCGCGGACGATCCCGATAAGTTCGATCGCGGAGTCGTGTAGCCGCTCGTTGCATCGGAGCATCCTCTGGGTCGCGATAAGTGTGCTCGTCGAAGCGATTCTACCGGGTAACTAACGTTGATCCCGGAGGAGCACGTTGCGCCGCGCCGCTGCGAAAGACAGAAACCGCGGTAAGCGAAGGAATCGGGGCCAGATAACGAGGCTGGCTAGTATTTAATTATCCGTGAGCGGATAACAGCGTCCGCTGTGCCCGGGAACGCGAAAAACCCGGCTCGATTCTACTCGAGCGGGATCGAAAGACTCGAAAATTAATTACCCGGCCGTTTGATCCGCGCGGCCGTGTTTTTCCGGCTCGGACAAAGCGGGGACCGGCTTTCAGATCTGAACGGGAATCTTTTTCAAGCCGAACGACCCGCTCTCGGGGATGCTGGGAAACCGTTCCGCGATCGAACATCGGACGAACCCGACCCTGCTGGCGTAATCGATACTATTAATTAGAGGCGAGACGAGGAATACTCGACAGAGCCTCCGCATCGGGGTCACGGGTCGTTCTTGATTAAAGTTCGTTAGAGGATTCGTCTTGGCCCTCTCTCGTTGACAGAGAAAGAGAGAGAGAGAGTGAGAGCAAACGACGGTAATGATTAGACTTGCCCGGGATCTTCGTGCTTTATCTCGTAGCCGTTTCGCTCGAATCGAGCGAAATACCTGTATACCTGTGTGCGCGTCCTTTGTGCTGGAACAGTGTGGAGTGATCTCCTCCATTCATTCGCACGTGACAGCGGTTCTAGGACGGCTGGACCTGGAGATATAGTGTCGCCAAGGCCTCGCTTAGGGAACCTGTCACCGGTTGATGAAGTACAATGAGGTCTGAGAAACCGGGCTGATGCCGCTGCTGCGGGACAAGATATGACAGATCGCTGAATGATGATACTCCCTCGGACAGAGCGCGGCTGGCTAATCTCTAACTGTGATCTGTTACTCGAATAGACGTTCGACTACCACGCGAGGCTATTGCTAACTTTTCTCTGGATTCAAATTGCTAGACGGTACGTCCAAGCCTTTCCCTGAATTGTAGGTAGAGTCACTGAACTAATCGTTGTCGAAGAAGTATGAACTTCTTTTAGCGAACGGTTTACCTCTACGAGGTTGCAACCGGCTTCTCAGCTTATTTTTTTTAAGTAAAGAATTGTAAATGTAATGAATAATGTAAAGAATTTTACAACACGAACTGCAGTCCTCCCTCCGCTACCACGCGGCTAGTCCCAGCTGGTCTTCAACATTGATCAGTTGCCCGAATAAAGTTCCGACCTTCTTCCTCGGAACTTATTGCCAAGCTTGGCCGGCTTAAATTCCATATTGCCGCTCTGCGAAAGAACTAAAAGTCCACATCCAAGTTTCATGGTGAGCGATGATACTTCTTTAAGTATTGCGCAACTAGGTCTAGCTTAATCCCAAGCAGCGATCGTTCCAGCTGAAATAAGGTTTCAACCCTCAAACGAGCTTACCGCTAGTTTTCTTGAACTTAGTTTAAATTGCCGGCTTGGCGGAAGACACCCAAGTCTTAGCAAATCCCACGCAATATCGGCGAGATCAACCAAATCGTTCGGATTCATTTTATCCCGTCGACGCGATGCAGTGCGGAGAGACCTAAATAATTTCCCCGAGTTGAACCGATCCGGTTCGACAGAGCTTCTCGAAGTTTAAATTGTTATACGCGCCGCGGGATTTGTACACGGATGAAATTGGTTTCACTCCGAATCGGTGAATTTTGTCCGTCGAACGATGTCTCCGCGTGCACGTAATTTTGCAAAATGTCTAATATTTTGGATTACGAAAGAAAAAAATAACGGGTTTCCAGCCGCGGGAATGGTCGCTTATTTAATCGGTCACGAAGACCGCAGACGGCTGGGAAGAAGCTGAAGAAGATGAAGAAGGTAGAGAGAAGGTTTCCGCGGGGGTAGCCAGCCGGAAAAAGGCTTGAGTGGCACTTTTCCCGGAAGCGTGCTCGACGATTTAGCGACACGCGCGCGTCTTCGTCCCGTTTTCATGATCTCGGGAAAAGCGTTCGAAGCACTAACAAATCGAAACTGTGTGCTCGAGTCTGTATGTGTGTGTGTGTGTGTGTGTGCGAACGTCGAATCGAGGCTTAAATGGCTGGAAAAACAACGGGCACGTTTCCGACGCCGGTTTTCACGCCGACGTGAAACGCCGACAGAGGGTGGGTGAATTTTCGGTGACAAAATGCGTCGAATCGACTGGCAATATCCGGCAATTTACCCGGACGGAACACCGCCTTCCCCACTCGGCGAAAGAGCGACGCGTGCTGCTGCAGAGTTAGTTCATCGACGTAATTTCCAGCTCGATTAGCGGATGCTTCGATTCCGCGACGCCACCGGATTCCACCGACGACGGAGCTAACCTGGCTTGATTAAAATCGACGAGCAGGCGCACGCCCCATTTCCGGAATTTTGAACCGTGTCTGCCGTCCGTCCCGTGCTTATTTAGCCGTCCGACTATCGGGCATTGTGCACGAGTCAATTCCAAACGAAAATGAAACGGGATTTTCGTTACGACTTCATTTGTCGAATTACGACGATCGAAACGCTTTATGACGCGCCATAATAGCGGCACGAATTCGGAACGAATCTTCGTGCAGAAACTTTAAATGTTCGTTTCAATTGCAGTCTTCGTGTCGTGTACTCGAGAACAAAACGAACAGAAAATATCGGATGATTCTTCAAGGTATCGGGAACGAGAGAACCGATTTCTTCGCTAAACAATGCCACCGACACGTTCATCTTTGAATAAATTTTTCATCATTCTCGACAGTCGTGAACACGTGGAAGGCATTATAAACTCATTTAAAACATCGAAATTGAGTTGCCGAGGAAATTGATTTTTTTAATAAACGAACAGTTCCAGGTCGCAATTTGGGCGACGTTCGGCGTCTGCCAGTCATTTTCGCAATGGCTAATTTCGCGACCCATCGTCCACGCTCAATTGTCCACGTAAACGCGAAACGACTCGAGCCCTTAAGCTCGCGGACGCGCAATTTAAAGTCCGATTAAGGTAATATCGAATCTTCGTAGCGCGCGCGCTGCGGCCCGTCCGCCTCGCGAATCGAGTTTCGTCGAGTAACTCAATTTTCTGGATCGGAGAATCGAGTGTGCCTCGCGCCGGTAATTGCCAATCAGTTCAGGGACCCATCGGGACCGCCGTGTGCCTCGACCGATCGATCCACGTACTGTATGGAGAACGAGCTTCGCGATTATTATCGTTCGTTTCCGATGCATCCAGGGAAATTATCTGGCCATCGATACCTGATGCCTGGGGGCCTTGTACGTTTGTTTACTTCCGGTTCGATGTTGCCGTGACGCGTTCCCGGACATACCGCCTTTATGTGGCGCTACGGTAACATCGCCTGGTCCGAGCAGGGACAGAGATCGTGAAGGGAAACTATTTTTCTATGACCGCGTCGAAAGTACAAAGGGACAGTGGCGAACGTAGAAAAGGACAGCGCGTGTAAACAATAGGGTGGACCTTATTTTTTTAACAAAAAATTTTTTTGTCTCATCCTCCGGAATTGTGACGAATGTTGAGAAAACGATCTGGAAACAATTTGGGGATGATTGGATCGTGGGAACCCAGCGGGCATTGAATTTGAAATTTGATAATTTGAAAATTGAAAATTTGAAAATTTGGAATTTTTAAATTTGAAAATCTGAAAATTTTTAATTTGAAAATTTGAAAGTCTGAAAATTTGAAAATTTGAAATTTGAAAATCTGAAAATTTGAAAGTTTGAAAATTTGAAAGTTTGAAAATTGGAATTGAAGATCTTGATGCAAAAACAAGCTAAATCCAGATTTTGAAGATTTGGCAATTGCACCTGTGCCTTGCATTAATATTTGGACACTGTTTAAAAGAGCACAAGACACGCGAAAGAAATTTTTGAGGACTTGCTACTGTTCGTAATTACGGAGAAAATACCAAAGTCGAATAACACATTTCGCAGATTTGTGTACACGTTCTGGAATCGTTTGCAGAAGTTGCTATTTCTAGCCCAAAGCAGAAGCAGTACCAGAACCTGGTAGGCAACATCAAGCCAATTTACTCGGCAATAACTGGAAACCTAACGAGACGGCCAAAGGATTACGCGAAAGGTTCAAACAATTATAGCAACGAACGAAGCTCCAAAGTTGCACGGGGCGTGCAGCATCGTCCGCGATAATCGAAGGAAAGGGTTATAAGCTTCTTCCTCCTCCTGCTCGAAACCATTCGCTGGTTCGGGCTTATCCGCTCGGGATCTCGTCCCGATCTCCACATTGTTGCCACATTATTACAGCGATTGTGTGGGTAATAATGGTGCTTATCGTTCTATAAATCGAATGAAACCGAGATTTTCCCTCGAATCGACGACTTATACGAGGATCTCCCGGGCCCGAACATCTTCAAATATCTTCCGGCGCGGAGCGGCTGGACCTTTCCTTTTGCGCGTTCTTAACCGAGAAAACGTTGTCCGGCCGATTAGTTCCGCGCGGAATCCTCGCGCCGCTCTTCCGTGAAACCGGCCCGCAGAAAATCGGGCTACAGGCTGGCCGGACGAGAACAGAACGAAACCGGCGAAACGGATCGGTAGAGAGACGTGTAAACCGGAACCGGACCGGCTTAGGGGACTCCGGGGCGAAAGTAAAACGCCCCGGGCCGGTTTCCAAGCCGGATAATCCCGATCCCGCGGAAACCCATAATTCCTGTAATAAGGTCATTATCGTGTGACCCGGGTCTGGACGACCGGACCCGTCGTCGCACGAGCACACAACCACGGCACGCTCGTTTAACACGCGATTCTAGCTCGGCAAAGCCATTTTTCTCTCTACTCAGGCATCGTTGTTTTTCACTCGTCTGTACACGTGAGCCAGCAAAACGAAATTCATTTTTTCTGACTTTGAATTTTCTTTTTTAGTCAATTGTTGTTCGGTTCGACGTCGTCCAACGAGTTAATTTATCTTTGATATACAGGGTGGCGAATATCTGCCGTATTTATTACCGTATAACGAAATACTTCGGGAGATTACTTTACAAGATTCCAAGGTCATCCATATATTTTTTCTTGCAGAGCATAAAAAGACGAATCCAACGAGTCCAACCACCGTGCCGTTCCGATCATGCATTCTCGAGATATTTGTGTCTGAAAGCATCGAGTTGTATATCTTTCAGACACAAGTATCTCGACAACAAATGATCGGAACGGTATGATCATTATGGTCGTTGGATTCGTTCTTCTGGGCTCTACGTGCACATCCTAGAAGATGCGTACGGTATCATTGAAAAAAATATTGGTACCTTGAGATTTTGTAAAATAGCGAGAGACCTTGAGAAAAAATTTTTTCCACAGTTTCGTGTAGTCCTCGAAACGGTACAACGTATTTTTATAGAATCGACTAGAATTGCATTGCAAGTCAATGCAGGTGCGCGTGCACGCGAGCACAAGTATCGTACGAACTCGTGGACAGTGGCGTAACGTTGAATCCGGGTCACGCTGTTCTTCGGGGAGGAGGACGAGATCGAAAGGATGCGGATCGAGATACGTGCTGCTATCAAAAAGAAACCGGAACCCATCGGTTTACCTGTGCGTCGGTGGCGGATAGGGTTTGATGGCTTTGCGGGTCGCTTCCTTGTGCTCTTCTTTGTCCATCTGACGAATTTCATCGATCCCCGAGAAATTTCTTAAATCGTACCCGGTAAAGTACCTCTGGTATGTATTGTAAATGGAGTTATCGCTCCCGATAACTTCTTCCCATCGCCTTTTCAATCGGAGAATCACGCCCAGCGTCGCGTGCAAGACAGCACGAGGACACCTACAGGATTTATAAAAAAAGATGATATTTAATCGACATTATGCAACCCTCATTTTTAACACAGCACCGGCGAAAGCTTGCGCCGGCTATTTATAGAATTGTCCCACCCATGCATCGTACGCGCGTATTGACTTATTGCTAGACTGCGGATTTTATGCATTTATGACAAAATTGGGTATGTGTAATTTAAAACGGAGGAACAATATTAAAAAATTTAACACATTATTTTCAACTCGTTAGAATAATTAAAAAAAGAAAGACCCTTCTATTCGACTATCGACTCTTGCAATTTATACAGAAAACTTTTATCATTGTAATTTTTCATAAAAAAAATTCCATAAATTATAATTTTGCATAAAGACCCGCAGGCTACTTGTTACAGACCTGGTTGTAGAATATCCTTAACTGCAGTTCAGAATTTCAAGCGATGAGCGCGACAGAGTCAGCCTAGCAGAAAGTACAATGCCGACTGCCCCCTAAATCAACGAAACTCTCGGCCACCGGAAATTCGATCAGAGTCGCCTGCCTCCGCGAAGGGAGCCGGTGTACCCGTCACAGATTTTCGCGAGTCAGCGTCCCCTCCCCGCCCTTGGGAGCCGATCGGTCGTAAGGTTACGCCACTGCTCGCCGAACAGGACGCTGTGTAAAATGTCTAGACGCACACAGACACGGGCAGAGGCGCGCGAAAGTCCAGGCATGCCGCATCGGCTGTCCATACCCACCTAAGCAGATTCTGTCCCCAAGGTACGGAGCGGCGAGGAGATTCGTAGCGTTCAATTTGCATTCTAAAGTCCAGACGATGCAGAAAGAAGAGGAGCCCTCGGACACCGGATCTTCTCCTCGCCCGCAGCCTCCCCTCCCCCCATCCTCGGGCCCGCGGGGCCCGTTCCCCACGCCATTTGTCCCTTTATCACTTATACAGGGTGGCCAAACTTTCCAAACCAGCTTTCTCCCTTTTATACACGATTCACCTTCTTCCCTGACCTTTGTCCTTCGACGCCGACTCTTCTTCTTTTAGCTGGCTTCCCACCGGTGACCCCAGCCCAAGAATTATTAACCCTGGATAACTAACAAGGGGACATACCGGGCTCAGACGTATCGTTTATGATGATTTATGATCATTAGACCGCGGTTCGTTATGTAAAAGTTTCTTCGCTGGTTGCAAGAAACTGGAACCCGCTGGAAATTGCTTTCCCCGTTGAATGACATGGATCTGCTGAAAATAATACCGCGATTTAACCCTCGTGCCAATAACCGGACAGCCACTTTCAATTTCTTTAACCTCTTGCCGTACTAAAACTGTCGTAAAACTTCCGTAAAATAGAAAAGAGAATACATCTTTTTTATATAGATACGTTGATTTAATGCTGAAATATTGATTACATACAGTCAAATTTGTATCCCATCTAAAGGCCACACATTCGTATTTGTTAAAATTCGTTTAAAATCTTCTAAAAGCAAGGTTTCAATGTATATTCGTACCTGCGCCAAAACTATAAAGTGCATCATCGTCGAACATTCTGCAAAAATTTTGCAAATCGTACTATCCAGTTCTTCGATAAATGTATGAAATCCGCAGTCTAATGGTCATTTATGCGAGGGACTGTTGTTGCCAAGATATCTGAAAAATGAAGACTATGCAGTGTCATTTGACTGGCAAGCGGCCGTGTAATCATCACGGTGGATCATCGCGGGACTGTGAACGCGCTAATACACAGTTTCAAGGTACAGAGCCGAGATCTGTTTGAAAAATGGAAAGGAAATCGATTGTTACGCGAGTCGGCTATAATTGGGAGCCATCCCGTCCCGCAGGTGAGCAGAAGGAGAGCCCCTTTCCTGCTGACACGCTCCTCCTTTTTCGTATCGTTCCGCGATTATCCATCCGTAGAAGGATTTACACCGCGATTGACCGTCATTTTCCGCGCAATTTGTACTCGCGGCGCTCGGGTAAGAAACGCCCGTGGATTCGGAGAGCGGACTGGAAACAAGAACCCAGTTCACCCGATCCCGATTCTCCTCGGGATGCGACGCAGTCGTCGCGAATAAAATCCCTCTCGAATTCGTTACACGTTCGATCAAAATTAGAACATGGACGAAATTCTTATCTCGATTAAACATTGTTAACCTGAAAGGGCAGTTTTTTAAAAAGTTTCTGGTGTCGTAGAATCTGACTTGTTTTCCAGAGGCTAGTTTCGAGGAATGAACTTTCACTAAAAGTTTATTTGTATTTATTTAAAAAATGAGATCATGCATAATCAAGGTCCGTGTGTCTCGATTGTTTATAAAGTCGATGAACCTAATTTCGACTGGTTCAATGACACGAACATTTTCGAATGAACTCCCCCCGTTTTATGGAAACTGCGCGTCGTGCGTCGTGCGTCGGTGGATTCTCGACGGCAGACGAGCGGCACTGAATAAAAGATCCTGCGTTCCGTTGTGGGACGGTGACGCAATCGGTGTTGCAATCGTCGCCGCACATTCTGCCTCCGCCGCATCCGATAATTTCCGAACTCGCTTTCATTGCCAGGGAGCGCGCGTGCTCCTGAAACGCGAGCCGAGCGGTAACACCGGATGCTCCCGCGATAATAGCTTCATCGCGGACCTTATTCTCGGATATTACCCAGTGACAATGTAAATCATGCTGTGGAGCGTAGCCTAGTTTGCCCAGGCGTCTAAATTGAACCTAATTCGCAACGATCCCCCTAATCCCACCGATGATGCTGCGAATACTCTCCTTATCTTACTGCGACAAGATGTTTCTTGACTGTTTTGCATTTTTATCAAAAGAGCAGTTAACTTGGAAATTTACAAGGATTTTTATCACACTTTTGTCAACGTGTGCAAATTTTTCCAGCTCGCGCTTCAACGGTTAATAAATTCGAAAGTATTACGAGTTCCAACGTGAAAATTTACCGAGTTTAGGATTAAACTATTATCTGAAAAAAAATTCGATCATTTTTGTCAAATTTGACTTGGCTGGACTCCTCTTCTAACTCTTCAGCGAAGGAGACTCGTCCGCCTCGATTGAAATATTGATGCAATTTCACGCGTAAATCATTTTCGCGCAACGCGCTAGCATTTCAATCGCGTCGCGGCAATCAGCAAATTTATTCGTAGATCCGGCTATGATGTCGCACAACGTTGACCAACTACCGATACACGGCGGCATTGCGCCCGAAACGCAGTCGTGTTTTGCGTATGTCAACCCGAAACGCGACGTTATCAACGAAGCATAAACCCTGTGCCGGCTGTCTGTCAAACAACAAACCGATTTGCATAATGGCCAGTCGTTACCGGTCCGCGGACTTCGGTGTACATCTTCCCAATTAAAAATTGATTAATTCACCGACCGAGTCTGTTGTGTCTTCGAGGCCGCTGGTCGTCGGAGATAACAGTGGTATAAAAACATTACGAAATCGTGCTAATTTGTTTACTGGGACAGGAAACTCGGCTATAATTATCCCCGACCAAATTTCGCGTATTTGTTTGCCCGTAATGATGATGGAATTTTGAGCGCGTATTCAAATTTGGTTAATTATGCCCGATAGACTGCTGATTTTATGCTAAATTAAATGAATATTTTGAGGAATTCTCTAATTAAATCATCTGTAATGGACGGAAGACAGATGAATATGTATTTCTTGCTATTTTCAGTAAAACTACGTCGACGTAATGGTATTCTTGAATTCTTCTATGTAATATCTTTACGGAACAATTGTATTTTATTTACCGAGTTTCATTTGAAATTTATAAAATCCATAGGCTGATTAGGATCGATTGAAATTGAGTAAAAAGAAATATACATGTTGCAGCTGCAACGGTTCAAGGAAAATTAACGGCGGCAGCAATCGATCCCCGAAATCTCGGCAAATAATTGCCACGAATGATATACGAGTTGCGCGACAGTCGACGCGCCAACAAGATGTACGACCTAACTCGTTTATTTGTCAACGTGATTGCTCAATCTTATCGGCGCAGCTTAATTTCCCGAGATCCCACGATCGAGCACGCGATAAGAAATCCCGAAAACGTGGTTTCGTGGTAAATATTTGTCGTGGATGTTTGTGCCGACGTCGGCTGTCCACACGAGGCTGAAAGAGAGGGACCATAGTTTGCGTTTGCTCACGGATTCGCCGGTTATGAGGGATATCGATGTGTCCTGGTGGGTATCGAGGACCGTTCCCCTGGGACCAGCAGCGGGGGTCGACAGATTATCGACTCGGATGGCGAATCGATTCATCGTCCGCGTTACAAGACTCTGGCTGCGAATGTCCGGTTGCCGTTAAACATCCAGCGGTCATTTTCTATTTTTTGGCCGGGCTGGCAATTTGATTTCGTATTCCTCGTCTCTCTCTCTCTCTCTCTCCTTCTTTCTCTCTCGCTCGCTCGGCCCGACGCATACATCGAAGGTTTATGGCTCGTATTTCCTCTTTAACGCCGATGTTGGTCCGGCCACGGGTGATTCCACTCGCCTTTGTGCACTGTTCGCCTGCTCTCTCCCTGTCCCCGAGGCTCTTGCTCGTCGCTACGGATGGGATCAAGTTCAAGTATTGTGTTCCTCGCACGAGCACACTGTCTCGGAGAACAGTTTCCACTATGCACTTCATAATAAAAGAAGCGATCGTTGAAAAGAGCAACATTTTCTTCAGCTTCTCCGAGAACCTAGTGAACCTAGTTTAGAACCTAGTGAAACGATTATTTGGCAAAGCAAAATTTTAGTAAGACGAACCAGAAGTTCGCGCAGCTGAAATCGATCATTTCAAAAAATACACGAATTCTCTTTATGTAATACGTATCGAAATGGACTTTTTTAAAGTCAGAAATATCGACGCGATCATCAGTGTGAACCGATGCTCGCGAGTCACTCGGTCCCATCGCTAGTCGCAGGACGATCTCGAGACGAGCTCGTCCCAGGAATCCGCGGATCAACGCGTCGAACGCGGCTGTTACGTCCTCGATCCCCCGCGTTTTATGAATTCCGGGATTTCGTAATCTCGAGGAACATCGAGATCCTCGGTTTACGGCCGTGGGCCGTTTCGTAACGGGCCTTGCTTGTCCGCCGGGGCTTCTTTCTCTTCCTCGTTTCGCGGCCGCTCGGCGACCGGTCCATTTATGAGAGGACGTTTTCGGCTGCTTCCCCCGATCCCTCTGTGACCCCCTAATGGTCACCCGTTTCCGTTCCTCGGACCCCGACACGTTCACGGAACTCTCTAATTGACCAAATTCGCGAATTTGCTCTAGCAATTTGCAGCGGGTCCCTGGCCCGCGGACGTTCACCTCTTTGCTTAGTGGATCGCTGATTTGATGAATTTGCGATAATTGCTGGATCAAATACAGACTGGTACTAGACTTGTACTATTTTCAACTTGTTAAAATGATTGAGGGACAAAATAACTGTAGCTCTTGTATCTTGCTATTTTTATTTTGCACATTTCTTCGCAGCGCAAGCATTAGCATTAGCAGAGAGATTCTTAATTTCACATAGATATACATCAGTTCTCCCGAAGAAAAGTACTGGCGGTCCTAACAAGGAACAACAGTATCCGAACGCTTCCGAAACCGAATTTGCTCGACGAGTCCCGATGGGAATTTCTGCGACGCTCGTCAACGAAGGTGGCGCGCGTCGTTGTCGCTTGCAAAAACTCGTTTCGTGGTTCGTTGGCGAAGGTTAAAACCGTAACGCTTCTATATCGCCGGGGTATCCCCTTCGTCTTTCTCTCTCTCTCTCTCTCTTTCTCTCTTATTTTGGTTCTCCGTTTCTCTTTTTCTCGACGGAGCGGAGCAGCGACGCACACGAGCACATGGGCCCAAAGCTTAACATCGTCGGGGCCCCTTTCCTGACCGCAATTACATCCCATAAAGCACGATTGAGACACGGTTCGACCATTATTCTCCCATACAGGGCCGTACAAAAGGGTCTCGCCGTTTAACGCGCCCCCATACGCGCTGCCCGCTTTCGGAATTTATATACGTACACGCGTGCGTACACGGCCGCGCCTGTATTCCCGGGCGAAACCGTGGAAAAATGTTCTTAGAGGCCGGAGCCGATGCCGAAGCCGAAGCCGAAGCCGAAGCCGAGCAGAGCCGATTCTCTCTCCTCGTAATTGTAGACGACATCGCCCGTTCGGCCAATCCTCTTTGCTTTTGTTCGTACCTCCCAGGGATACACGGGGTCACCTCTTTGTCTACCGCAAGGAAGGGGTTGCTCGATCCAAACTCTGACGAAGTCGGCTGCCTTAAGCAACGCTTTAAAGTCCGTTCATGCCAGCAACCAGACCTGCATAAGCCCTGAAGAACAGTCTAAACACTCGTCAATTGTATCTTAGTATTACTTCTTTCACTACAAAGAAATTACTTTCTTGTCCTACGCAATTTATTGTACGACTTTTTCCCTTCGACTAGTAATCGGCTCTTCAGGGTTGGACACATCCCCTGACACTTTGGGAGCCAAGTCAGCAGCCTAAAAAATTCCATAAAATAATTTACGATGTAATAGTTGAAAAAAATTAAGACGTGCGATATCGAAAATATTATAAAATATTATAAACCCATTTTCAATGGAGTTTATTGAACGAAGTAAAAATTACGAAGTTACAACGTCTGATACGGTACTCAACCGCAGCGTTGCCGGGGAACGGGAGCCGTGCGTGTCCATTTGCGAGGTTCGCAGAGCGAATTACTGGTTCGCGGATGCAAATCTCCTTCGCGCTCGCATCCATTTCCCTAATCCCGGGGCTGCCGGTGACGCGTTCATGAATTTATGCATTTTTCCGTCGCGGCAGCTTCGGCAGCCTCTTCTTCTTCGAAAGGGGACTCCTCTAACTCGATCGACTTCGATCCGCCGACCAAATTGGGCGGAGAGGATGCGCGCAGCGGGACCGAACGGAGCCGAAAGAAGAAAAAAAAAGGGAGAAGCGGTGTCTGTCGGGGGCCGACTTTCACTCCAAAGACGTAGGGTTACGATCCTGCGAGCGTCATCGTCGCCGTTTGTTGATATCGAGAGAGGAGAGAAAAGAGTTGCGCAATTCGGCCATTGAGCAACCGCCGCGAGATAAATTGCCGGTGCGGACTCTGGCCTGGTCAATTTCGTGAGTCCGATCTTTCTTCGATCTCTTGGATCATCGCGATCGTCCTGGAGAGAACGAGAGGGCTCGTCGAGAATCGCGCGGTCTTCGTCGAACAGCGTTTTCTTCAAGATTGGTCGCTTAACAAGTCACATGTGTAAGGGTGATGGAATTATTTTTATAAAATTGAACATAATTTTTTCTTTATAATGAGAGTGTTTCACTAAAAAAATTGTTTTATAGAATTTTTGAGGTTCCTGAATTGTTTGTCAAAAATCGACTTTTACACGTTTCGAAAATTCTCATTTCTATTTTATGGATCACGGTTCTAAAAATATCATGCATCATTTCGCAGCCTGGAATACAGCATTTCAGACCCGGGGTCGGTTTTTCATCGGAAAAATTTTATCCGGTCGAAGTAATTCTCCATTCGTCGCAGATCATCCGTCATCCAAGAGTTAACGTCGGGTTCCATTTTCTTTTTTTTTTTGTTTTCGAACGGGACGTATGACAAGCGACGGTAAAAAGAATGGGGAAGCAGCAGCGGGAGCGCGCGAGCGTGCGCCGGGATTTAGGGGAATCCGATTGGTGGATTTAGGGCGATTTATTAGCCTCGGCCGACGCACGGTGGCTGCGGTGCCGCGCATATTGATTCGAAGTGCTTCGGTTTACCTCCTAATTAGTCGGAACGTGTCCCGACTCCGGCGTGTCCTCCTACGACGCGCTGGCTTTTCAATGAACTTCGCGCTGCGCGTCTATTCGCGCGGACCGCGGGAAGTGCACTTCCGGCGCACTCGGGTCCTAGCGAGTTACCTTCCACGAATTACGTGTAACGAGTTTACTGGCACACGACGATCTTCGCTCCGGAATTTCGCTTCCGTAAATCCGCCTAAGTGTACATCGTTTTGTCCGAGAAGTTGTTTCTACTTTTGTAGCAATTTTCAAAAATGTGTAGATATGCGACGAGTGCGACAATTTAAGAATTTCTAGAATTAATGATTATGCTGTCGATACTAGAAAATTGATTGAGAAGTGTTTACCTATTTTCTCAAACGCAGCACACAATTTGATTATAACATAGAAAGTGTGCAAAATTATATTGTAGGTGCTTTTGCGTTCGCCATTCTCTAATCTTCCGATCCTATCATCTCCGGAGATCTTTCGCGTAAGTATTTCTTTCTCGATTAACCGTGAAAATGTTAAGCGAAACCCTCGAAGCCGAGAGCGTGCAGCAAATTGAAATTAAGGTTGTCGCTCGCGAAGAAGTTCTCGACGAGAATCTGGGCAAAGCGTCGCGGCCGCGGAGTTGCTCACGAAGAGAAACTATGTCGCGCCGATTCGAGGAGATTCCCTTTTTCCATTAAGATCGAAAAGTGAGGGCGAAGGGAACGCGGATACAGGCGCCTGGCGTCGTTAAATGTCTCCGGCGAGAATCAACATTTGCCTTTCTTCTTCCGCGTTGTTTCCCCTCCTGGAAAAAGGTCTCTCTCGCTCGTTTCCTTCCGGTAGGATTCCTCCGGCGGATTCTTTCCTCGAGACGAAACGCGCCGCCCTGGCCAGACGAAGTCGTTCGTTCGTCTTCCTTGCTCAGGTTCGCCTGGATGCCATGTTTACACGGGCCCGACAATCGGCGAAGAGTTCCTCGCTAACGAAGACGAAATTTAACGAACGTCCGAGCTTCCTCTGCGCCTCGTTTTTCTCTTTTCATTCAGCCTCCACCCCACCCTCCCTCCCCCGCCGGCGCGCCGGGGGCGAACAGTCGACGCTAACGATCGCGAGCTAGAGGAAACCCTCGGCGACGAGGGCTGTCTGCGAATGTGCAGACCTCGATAATCGTTTCGAACTCGAACGAGGTCGAGTTGACCGATAACCCTGTTCAACTGTCGACGACCCGGGGACGATTCTTAAAAAATTTTCCTCGGATATTCTTTAAATCCATTTTGAAAACTAAGAATAGAAGGCAAAATTACACCACGCGCAGGAGTGGGCATTGTTCTGTCGAAAGTAGTCGGGGAAAATTAAAACGCAGACTTCGTTCCTGACCGAGAAAACAAAATAATTCCTCGAGGTCGTGATTGAAAATTTGTTCTTCGAAATGAAATTTCTCGGGGACCGAATGATGATGGAGAAAATCGCCTGTATCGGGTATCGAGGCGCAAAATTGATCAGCCGCGAGAATGGCACGCGTTCCATCATTGGCCTCGCGCCAGACGCTGTCGCTGTTCGCATTCGGCACTCGTCTTTGAACGTCACTCGAGAGGACGTTCAATCCTTCGCGACGTCGGCTAACGGCTTCAACTAACGAGGAATGCTTCACGGCTGTCAGACCGGCGCGATTTTCAGTGAAACTTCGCAGCCCCGCGAAACAGCCGAAGATAGTAGTAGACTGTTTCCCAGCTGCGGTGGCTCGGGTTCCCAATACCACCCTCGGAGTTCCGAACAGCTGGAGATGGAACCGAAAATATTTATGCGTTGCACACGAGCGCCACTATTGTTGAAATGTGTCTAAATATTTCTAAATATTTTATCCAGTTGTGACTTTCTCGAGACGTAATAACATCTTGAGAAACACGCTGGACGATCGAAACGACTCAAGTCTCGAAGCGATTTTTAATATTCTTGGCATCAGCGTCGGAGCATCGCGGAGCCTGGTTCGAACGGTAAACTCGTCTGCGAGTGGAAAACCGCGTGTTTCGTCCGTCGAGACGGAAATCGCTTTGTGGCTCTCAGCTCTTCCTCACTTTCGGTGGCGTTTCTGTCTCCGAAAGAGAGAGAAAGAGAGAGAGAGGAAAAAAGAAAGGGATAGACTGATTCTTAACCACACCCCCGTGCATCACAGACGTTTTAAACGGGGCGCAGACACACTCGCGCGAGCGGGCGAACGAGTCGGCCGCGCACCTCGGTACTTTCGTTCGAGGCCTTTAATTTGGCACGTGTTCCACTCTTGGCTATTGTTGCCATGATTGTTGGGTGGATCGTTCCTCCTCGTCTCTCGCGTCCTCCTATCCGTCCGTTCGTCCGGTTCGGCTTTCTCGCTCTGTCCGCGTCCTCCTCCGCCGATGCTCGCTTTTTGCGGTAAACGCGCGGCGCGGCGTATGGTGGTAATGCACGGTGCTCTCTGTGTAGTTTGTACCGTGGCCGGGCACGTGTTCCGTCTCTTCGTGCCCCTTTTTTCGCGCCAGAGGCGGCTTTCCGCAGGGACCGAACGTTGGCAGCGGGCTGAATCCGATACTTCGGCTCCGAAAGATTCGCGATCTTTGGGAACCTGTGGTCACAGAGAATTTCATTTAGAGATAGTCAAATTAATTTTCCATAGCTTGTTGTTCTAAGTTGTAGTTCATAGCGTAACATTTAGAGAGTGCATGAATTTCTATTGAATCGTTCCGATATTTCACGAAAGTAGCACGTTGCAATTTGATAAAACGTTTCAACATTGGAGACGAGCAGCGAGACAACTGGCGGTGAACGAAAGCGTCGATTAAGTTGATCGATCTCGAGTGATTGCCACCCTGATGCGGACGAAAGCACGGTTCTCACCGGAAAAATCGTCGGACACCGTTTTTCGCAGGGGTGGCTCAGTCTGGCAGAGGGATCGCGAAGGAGGGGCCCGGTTCGCAGCTTGGTACGATGCGCCACAAAGGAGAGAAGTCCTCCCCGGTTGCTGGGCCCGCGACGCGACTCGACGCGACGGGACGCGACGGGACGAGAACGTACGAGGCCTGTCCGCCGCGAAGATAAAGAGTGCCGTGTATACAAAGAAAACCGCTGGCACGCAGCGCGTGAGGAAGAACGATGGCGAAATTCCCCGCGCGCAGTCCGTAAATTCCAGACTTTACTACCTGTCGTCGGCGAAATCGAAGCATATTATTTCAACGGAGGCGCGCGGGATCATCCCCGCGAGCGAGCAGAAGACAGAGCTGTCGGGAGGACCGAGTGTCCTTCGTTATCCGGGGGAGGGAGCGCGCCTGCAACGAGGCACACCAGCGGAGCGGGGCGAAATATTTGCCGATGAATTGGACAAGATCGCCCGGCATAGATAATCCTAACGGCAAACGATGTTCATTAAGGTTTGCTCGCGAAATTATCGTGTCAGCGAACCTCATCTGTGCAGCTGAATTACTGAAATCGGTGTTGTTGAGTCTAAGGGAATCGTACCCGATCTACCTTGGAATCTCTTCTGCAACGATCGCTTTAAATTAAGTGCCCGGACGTTCTTCTCTTGAATAGTATAACGCGGTTCGGAGAACTCGTCGTATTCTGTTTTAATTGCTGCTTTACGAACTCGTTGAGATTGCAAGTCCGCTGATTTTTTGCCGACATTCAGCGGACGTTGAAACGAGCCCCAAAGTATTTCGTTACGACGACGGTCTGCTGGCAAATTGAATACCGTGATTTATATTAATTAAGGATTCTCTCTGGTCGCGACGATGATTGGTCGTCGAGTAATTAACAAGCGAGGAAGCTTGGAATAGGCAAAATCCAGAATAGCGATGTAACGACGTTTAGAAGCGGTTTCCGCGATATGTCGTCCTATCTGTCGGTAATGTAAGATCGAAATTAAACGGCCGATGTTTTCTGGTGATTACGCTCGGTTAACGACGGAGAACGCTAGAAGGAGAATGCGATCGATGATCCGTCAGGACGAAGAAGACGAGTAGAGCGGGAGAACGAACTATGCGGAATGGTAATGTAACGATACATACTTCGTTCGCGAATCGCGTTCTTTCGAGAGACGGTTGTCGCGCGAACGCCGGATATTCGTTTTAGGCTCGTATTTTCCCCCCCGAGTATATCCCCCTTGCATGAGTTAGTATGTGTTTAGTAGAAACGGGGGTGGCGGGTCGTCCCTCTGGCGGAACGAGTTCCCGATTAATCTGGATACTGTGCTCGCTTGCAGGACCTGAAGGAGAGCTTCAATTACGGGCTGTTCTGCCCGCCCGTGAATGGAAAGGCCGGAAAATTCTTGGACGAGGAACGCCGCCTCGGCGATTATCCCTTCAATGGACCCATGGGATACTTGGAGGTAAGAGTCAGCGCGTTGCTTTTCCTTCACACTAAATCTACCACGGTCAAATGACCGATTTTATATTTTACAATTATCGAAGTTGTGAAAATTCAATTATAGGAAATAATGGAATCTATTATATTAAAAATTACCAACAATCTCAATAAATTTAACGTTGCCATTTTTATAAGGCAACAATTTACCAAATACTTTTAATGCTTGGTAGGTTTCGTGTTAACAGCGAGTATGAACAATAGTTAAGACGCGACGAGTCGCATCGTTTCGTGCCTGATCAGTTTGTGAATTGGGGAGATTTAAGATTCGAATTACACACGCTTTTAGAAAGGACCTAAGCGAGCGAGGGGAAGACGGTAGAAAGGGATCTAGGGCACTGAGTGGACTGGGTGAGGATTAGACAAGGGAGGAGATTCAGGGAAGGGTGCGGTCCAAGAGAGGAGGGGATTCTAGCAAGGATGGGGAGCCAGGAAAGGGAATCAGGAAAGGCCTGGGATGCAGGAGAAAAGAGTAGCGTCAAGAGAAGTGGGTAGGGTCAGTGCAGGAGGATTGGGTCAAGAGAAGAGCCTTCCAGGGACCTGCAAAAGTCCTCGCGAAGCTCCTGGGAACGAACCCCTACGAGTCCTGGGAGCTCCCTGTCCTGCCCTACAGCCCGAGGAGGACCGACAATTTTTGGCACCGTTCAGAGAAACAACAATAAGCCTGTAACAGTCGAGGAGAAGTCGTCGGAACTGATCATCGCGCGAACCACATACGCGTTTCAATCCGTCGAACGCGAAATCCCCGGTGCAACAGATGTTCGAACAGAGCCGAACCCGATCGTATAACAAGTCTGGCACACATTACGATTATCGTCGCAACAGTACTCGCCGAAGAAAGTTGTACAACTCGTCGTACGATAAATCGCGAGGGTCATTTCTACGGTTCTTCGACACCGGTTGCCAGCGAGGCGAATGGCCACACGGGGAACGCTGGAAGCGAGAAACTGGATATGTAACTTCTGCCAACGAAAGAGTACAAAACGAGAAAGTAATTCTATTTGTACATAAATTGAGCCAAGAAGTCGCGCGCCCCACTGATAAAGAAGCCGTCTGTCGGCTTTCGACTCAAATGCCCCGTCGATTGCTCGCTTCCAACATTTTATGTAGCACCCGATAATTGGGATCAGCGTCTTCAAACGCGAAGCTATTATACATAGATCCACTAATCCCTTTCATCCTCGAATAAATGAGAAAAAATGGTTCAGCCTCCGCGATACCTCGATCGAAGCCGGTTGGAGAAGTGGGTGATTCTAAAAAAATTTAATGAATCCCAACTATAAATGTAATAACAGGTGGAAGTACAATTAATTCCAACGTTTGCAAAATTTCCGAGACTTCGGGACTATTCAGATTCCGAGCGCTGCGTTGAATTGTAAGGGTAGCTCGCGAGTCCGAAAATCTTCGTGGAGGTAGACCGGGCGAGGATCGCTAATGGGTTTAATTTGAATTTTCATCCCTGACCTCGCGACGACCATTCTCGTCCGGAATAATTGCCGCGGGGGAGGCTGAATGCGCCCCCGAAACGGGCTCGCCGTGGGGGTGGTAAAGGGCGCATTGACGCGGCCGGAAAAGGTTATTTCAGCGACAAGATTGCCCAGCCCCATTGACGTTCGTTCCCCGTCAAAGAACACAAGAGAGAGAATGCATCGGCAGAGAAATTCGTTCGGCCACCGGAGTCCAAGAGACTCTTGAATATCTGGGGTTCTTCTCTTGCGTCGGGTCAAGGAGGTACTATTTTTACTATTTACTCTCCTTTGCTTTTTGGAAAAAGCAAACGAGGCGAACACTCCGTTTCGCTCGCGTCTCAAGCTGACCTCTGACCTCGACTATCAAATACTTTTAGTTTATTGGAATGATTTATTTATCGCGATTTCTTTAATGTAATTTAATTTTGGTTCAGAAAAAAATAATAAGATACATATTTTTTCGCGGGTGCTCAGAATCCTCGTCGCGACACGATACGATTGAAGTTAACCTCAGAACTAAGAGTGCGAATGGTTGAAATTTCGTACGCAGCATGGACTGGTGTTCTCTCTCGTTGTTTTTCCTGCGCATCAAAGGGCCGCCGCGCCGCTAACAAATTGTTATTATTAAAAGCCGAGCGTGGAGGACTCGTGAATTGGCTCGGGGACAGTGCCCGTCGCTTTTTCGACGAACTAATTATCATAAACGATCGATCATCCTGTGGAAGAAGCGTCTCTCGCTCCTTCGGGGGCTTTAGAATTTCGACAAAGGATGTTCGAGACGGTCGAGATGTCGCTGTAAAAAAACGATCGATCTCTGCGGCGGGGACCAGTGCTGTGAGGAAAAATGCAACAAAGAACAAGAAGAGTGGTACGCGGTTATTCAAACCAGACACGGGCTAACCGAATTAGAGTTGAACGAGGTTATGCTTCGCTGACCGATTTAATGGAACGCTAGATTAAATCTAACGAGCACACCGCGGATTTAATATGTTTGCAACGGCGATGATTATATGAGCCCGTTGGTCAGCTTAATAATGTTTCACGGAAGATCTATTTCGATTGAAATTGTATTTGAAATTGTTATTTTATCCTTTGCCATTTTCATGCTCGGCCTTTGAAATTGTCCAGGAGTTACCGTTTGCCGGGATTGGTTTTGATTACTTTTTTTCACGCGTTCGTAGTTTCGGTGTTCAGTCGTAAGCTTGGAACGCACGGTTTAATTAATTATTACACTAAAATAAATAGATCGAATACAGAATTGGAGGATATTGTTTCACTGTTTTCGACTTTTCATTATTTAAAGAGAAATCTACTAATTATGTTTGCTCAGCAAAGATTCAGTGAATGTACAGACCGAGACACGGAGATTTGAATATTCCGTCCAAGAAAGGTGGCGCCACGCAGAACGACGCCACGTATGTATGTATGCATCGGGGAGTGGATGGACGACGCCGCGGCCGGCCGTTTCAACGGCGATTCGCGAAAAACAAATAATCCCGGTGGTCGGATAACGAGATCTGGAACTTGCCCGCGGTTTTCTTGCGTAACCGGATCTAGTTCTCGTCCCGGTGCACGCGTTCCCTTCCCGCTGGTGTTCATCTTCGTCTTCGTCTCGACTCGAGTGCTCACCTCGGCGTGCAAGGATTCACTTTCAGGGATGCGGAGGGTCGATCGCCTTGCCACTGACACCTTCGACTGCCTCTTATCGGCTGTCGAGTGTCGCCCAAGCTACGCTCGACTCTCCGCACTTCTGCCTGGTTTCGATAATTTCCAACGAGAATTTACTTTCGCGAGAACCGAACAGTCAAAGCCACTCGATTCCATTTTATTATGCGGCTCGTGGACGACGATTATCACGAACGCGTTTCCCTTTTCGAGGCATTCCTGCTCGGGCTGTTGGCAGTCGCCGCGAATGGTTGAATTATTCCTCGTTCTGTCATTTTTGTTCGTTTATTCAGTTTGTCGCCGATCGATTGAAAAATGTGTTCCGAATAAGTGGGAATGGTTCTTCGTCTGTGCGAGAATCGCACGTTTTCTAAATTCACTCAGTCCTCCCGCTATTTTGAACCTCACTTAACCGTTCCTGTTACAAACACATAAAACCCGGGGGGCTAGCGTTCAACCGCAAAAACGTTAGCTCCCGAGTACTCTAATCGGCGCAGGAGCACAAATTGATCTCCGAACGGTAGCCAGCAGTCTACGGCGTTCTTGAGGGAAGGTTTCAGGGCCTGGATGAAGCGGTTCTAGAATAAATTATCCTAAACGATGCAGGCGGCCGGGCATCGACGGCCACGGAGTGCAAATTAATAGTCGCGGCTAGATTTTTCGGCCAGTCACCGGCTGGCTAGCAGGTAGTCGGAGAAGGAAGAACAAGAAGAACAAGAAAAACAAGAAGACGAGGAAGAGGAGGAGGAGGAGGAGGACGTCTGCCTCGTGAGTCAGCTCTCGTCTCTGAAAGTGAATCTCGCGTGACGAGATCGACTGTGCTCGCGAGCCGAGCGATCGATGAGCGGACGATGGAGATAAAAAACCTGCGGGAGAAATAAAAAAGAAACAGCAGCAGCAGCAGCAGCATGTTGCGGATACCGACGGCGCCGAATACCGGTGATCTATGGCACCTGTCTAACCCCGACTATTCATTTCTATCCGGCGAGCGTTATTGCTCTCGCGCGGCGCTCTCCGGCTCCGATGAAAAAGTAAAACACGTCGTCCGACATCCTTGGACGTTCGCACTTTATCTACATCCTTCTGACGGACGTTGAAATATCTCGCGAAACCGACGCCCTGGATATCCTGGCCAAGGTCGGTGACCCGGACAGTTCACCTGGTCACCGTGATCGACCGAACACGCTGCCAATCGCTCAAATATTAAATCTGCAATAACCAATAGTAATTATTGCGATGATATAACTATACGTGGAGTATGTTAAACTCAAGAAATGCTGAAATTTTCATTGCCCCGTTTTACATGGACAGTTGGAGTGCCGGTCCAAGTCGCCATGCAAGCGATGCACAGCGTCAGGCTTTGCGAGATAATTTTTTAAAGTAAAAAGTATGCTGTTTTTAAAATTTTTATTATTTTTATTATCTGAAAATTAGCCGCTGTTGTCTTTAAACAAAATATAGGGTGGGTGGGGCGCTATAAAAGAACTTTGCAGTAAGGCGCCGTCTACCTTAGGCCCTGGACAGTCGTGAAAACGGAAAAGCATCAACCACTAATGATCTTGACCCGATAGACCAATTGGACGCGCGGAATAACAATGGCGGACTTCCGGAAATGCCAATGGCAAAGAAGACGAAGCAAGGAAAATTTTTTGATCGTTTTTCGAAAGAAGGGGGATGATGCATGCATCGTTCGGCCGCGTGGCAGCACCGTATCTCTAATTTGCATTACAACTCGGCCTCCCTTGATAATCATAATTGGTGCTAACGGTAGTCATTAGCGGGGCTGTAGCCGCGATATTGCCTATCCGTCAGTAATCTAATGCTATGAGGCACGACGCCTCCGATAATTACAAAGAAGCTGTAACCACCAGGAAGCGGCGGGGTGAATCCCCATTAAGCCGAGATAATTTTATACTTTATACACGGCGTGCACGGCGGGGTCTCGTTACAAGGAAGGGCTCTCCGGCTCCGGGCGGGCGTGTATCGTCGCTTGGAAATCGACCAAAAAACAACAACAACAGAGCAAAAACAGAGTAGAAAATAGTTTTTGGTCGAGGCGCCAACGGTAATTAACGTAGCGAAGATGCGAGTCCGAGGCGACGACCCACTTTGAATTTCTTCGCGATTGTTTGCCTGTGGGAACCAAGTTCTCGCTACCCCCCGCCCCCTTTCCAAACAATTACCGAACTAGTTATTACAACATTGTTATTCTTGTTTTTCTTGTTCGGAAAACTGGAACCACAATCGACCACATTAAATTCTTAGAGACATCTGATTCTCAACTCAACCAAATTATACATTTCAGCAAGTGAAGTCACAATTGAAAACAATGCGTTTTGGATCAGAAGAGGTGAGGAAAAATGTTTTAACCCATGCTCCGAACTTGATTAACCTTATACACATTCGAAAATATTTGCAAAAAGTGCAAGAAAGCATCGGTACCGTGTCTTTCTCTCCAGGGGGCCAAAGTGGGCGTATCTTGGTCGCTCTCGACGAAGCCGGGGCAATGCTCCGCAGTGCTCCGTTCTCGTAGAAACTCTGCTCGCAATATTCTCCGACTATTATCGAAAAACTAACGCGAAGAACGCGATAGCTCCTGTTCGCTTGCTACAGTAGCACCAAAACCTTGGGTGGGCGTGGCCTCGTTGCTCCCGACGGAGCGCCTTAAACGCAGTAGCGGTGAAACGTTATCGCGTACGACGATCGCGCTGCAATAAACTTGTTCCTTGAAACTACACGTGTTTTTCTCGACGTTGCAGCTCAAGTACAAGAGACGGGTCTACAAGATGCTGCACCTGGACGAGAAACAGCTGAAGGCGATGCACACCAGAACGAACTTGAGAAGGTTACTGGAGTACGTGGCGAACAGCCAGGTCGAGAAGATCGCGAAGATGTGTAGCAAGGGCCTGGATCCTAATTTCCATTGTCAGGAGACCGGAGGTAAAGCCTTTAACGTCGCTGTTCCGTTTCTGTTGTTAAAACCAGCGGCGATTGCCGAAGAGAGTCTGCGACGATCGAACCGCGGATCTTTATCTTGCAAATCGTTGATGATAATTTTCGTATAAGGATCCGCAGTCTACTAATAGCTGTGTTGTCTTGTGTAACGTCTTGTGCGATAAGATTGTCGAAAGTTTTATCACGAGACGGCGCGCGGTTTTTCAGAGACGCCGTTGACGCTGGCGACGACCCTGAAGAAGCCGTCGAAGGTGATCATAGCGTTGGTGAACGGTGGCGCATTGCTGGACTACCGGACGAAGGAGGGTTTGACGGCGATGCACAGGGCGGTGGAGAGGAACAGCCTGGAGGCGGTGAAGACGCTCCTCGAGCTCGGGGCCAGCCCGAATTACAAGGACACCAAGGGCCTGACGCCGCTCTACTACAGCGTCATCTACAAGACCGACCCGATGCTCTGCGAGACGCTGCTGCACGATCACGCGACCATCGGCGCGCAGGACCTACAGGGCTGGCAGGAAGTGCATCAGGTTTCAATGCTGTTCCTTTTGAATCCACCTTCGTGCTCTTCGGCGGCTGTCATCTATCGCGAACCATCTAGCCAAACCCTCTATAACCTGATCGGCGTCGAGTCTGGACAAACTGTTACTTGAAATTTATCCTGAAGAGTCATTGATGTTGAACGTTCACATGAATTCTTTAAGCAATCGATCGGGCTCAAAGAAAGCCAATAATAAATGTTTCGTTTCGAAGTTGCACGGTGTTATGGAGAGCCCCCTGGTTCGACGTTCTTGCTACAAGACAGCTTTTCGGAATTTTTCCAAAGAGATCCATGGGTAGTTTTATTTGAAACTTCGTGGGCTTCTTGAGCAACGTTCGAATGATGTACCGGAATTTTTCAAAGCAGAAATGACCATTTTCTTCCGAGTTGCAATGCCGGTAATGAGTTCGTTTGGGGGACAAAAATTGGTTGCTGGCGAGCACGAGTTCGATCGTAACTTTGTTGCGATGTTGTCCGGCACGAGATACGCGGTACATTTATTAATCTAGCCGGGTACAGGTACCACACGATAAATTTCGATTTTTTAGATGTACTGAAAAAACATTACATTGGCAAAGTCCGAAGAAGTTGTTCAAAGTTGGAAAGTCTGTCTCAGCGTCCTTCTCTCGGTGATATTGAACCGCGAGAGAACGCGAGAGAACGGTTCTGTCGAACCCGTCGGACCAGGGAGAAGCCCCCCGATTGCAAAGGGAGCAAGAGTGTCGGTGAATCGATGATGCTGGCTGAGAAATTGCCGATCTGAATGTCCGCCGATGGTCTCGGATCTCGAATCTCGGGCCTCTCTCGAGCCCGAGATACCCGCGGAACCAGTTAACTGTGTTATTACAGCCGCCGAGATCAATTAATTCGCGCGCAGACGTATAGATAACATGTTAACGTTTCGCCGACCAACCGAGTTACGCCCGACCGGACGCTGGGATACCGTGTAACGCGGTTGCCCCGTCGATTTTTGCACATTGTTGCGATAAGGGTCCGCTGTTAGGCTCCCCGAGGAACGTACGCGCGACGGGAACGTCGTTCGTGGCCGTTCATTGGAGAAATTTTCCTGGTCGATGTAATCTCTCCTATGTACACCTGTGCGCAACCTTGATAAGCAACGACGACGGTTCGACCAGATCGAAGCGCTCGTGTTGCGATTTAAATAAAACCGTGCCGCCCCACCCCTGTCTGTTTCACTAGGCAAAATTCTCGAAATCTCGCTGAAACTGACAGACGCGATCCAAAATTCTAACGCGCAACCAGAGGGAGCTGCGCAATAATTAATCCCTCCCGATGCTCGCCGATGGCGTTATTGGCTTTCAAATTAATGAAGCGGCGTCACACCCTTCGGCCGTCGAGACGATTAATTTCTTTGTTGTCGCGGAGCTCGGGGCCGTTTTTAAACCGGCACCACCGCGAAATAGATTCCGGAAACTTTTCGTGTCTGACCCTCGAGCTACGAGAATAGACGGAGAACTTTATTTATCTCTCCGAAATTTATAAATAAATTCGGTGCAATAGGTCGCTACTAAGACCTGGAGTTTTTGCTTTACTTATACACGATTGTTAATTAGATTCTCCTTCGGAATTCTCATTGAAACCAAGCCTATTAGGCTCCTAGGATTCTGACTCTTTAATGGCCCCTAGGCTTCTAAAGACTTCCACTATTCTCGTCTTAGATTCGCGTCTCCTATGCATCCACGGTACCATTCAGCGACCAGTCCAAATTTAGCTGCTCCTTCCTGCGTTTGCTATTGTTGTGCGCAAGTTCGCATTTGCGCGAGGCGATAGACGCAGGTTCCGGCGACCTTTGACTTAATAATAAAACCGATGTCCAAGCCGAGCTTCTTGGCGATCGATGGATCAAGGACCCTGATCCGTAGAAATTTCCAGCGTACGGTGTGCGGTTCGGCTCGGGTCGGGTCGGATCGGGTCGGATCGGGCGGCGGGTTGTTTGTTTACGGGAAACGGTTGTCGCGACTTGCCGTGTCGCAGCGTGCCGCTTGCCGCGAGGCAAGGTTGTAAGGTGGGAAAGCGCTCTCCACGGTTTAATTATAATCGGTTCTGCCCTTCGATAATCGATAACGTTGAGCCCGCGTTGGCGTTCTATCGCAGGCCTGCCGCAACAACCTGGTCCAGCACCTGGATCATTTGCTGTTCTACGGTGCCGACATGAACGCGCGTAACGCGTCCGGGAACACGCCGCTGCACGTTTGCGCAGTGAACAACACCGACGCGTCCTGCATTAGACAGTTGCTGTTCCGGGGAGCGCAAAAGGATAGTTTGAATTACGCGAACCAGACGCCGTACCAAGTGGCCGTGATCGCCGGGAACATGGAGCTCGCCGAGGTCATCAAGAACTATCAGCCGGAGGAAGTCGGTGAGTGTCAGATGAGGAGAAAGAGAGAGAGAGAGAGAGAAAGAGATAAAGAGAGAGAGAGAGTGCGAGCGAGAGAATGAGCGTGAGTGCGTTAGGCCCATGCTAATTGAACTATAGGCGATGATAGAGGAAGGATACGGAGGAACAGTCAACCGGTATCGCGAATCGAGATTTACCTTTGACTGGCTGATCGAGGCTCCTCGATCCTCTAGAACCGTTCGATCGGCCAGCCTTTGCTACCGAACCCTCGAACACGTTCGCTACATCTCTACCTTAATTATAATCATTATCGTATGCAAGCAACCCTTAAACGACACGGTTCTTCTTGTGATTGGAATTGTTTGTTATCGATCGTAGTCCATTTACGAGATATGAAGGAAAACTCGCAGATAAACTATTAATCAATTATAAAGCAAATATATCTACCAACACAGCGTTTAACGCTCGGCAGTTCTACCATGAAATTCACCGTAGCCTCTCGCGAGATGTAAAGGAAAATAATATCAAAGGGTAAAGTTCCCAGAACATGATAAAACGAATTTGTTGTTCCCGAAGAGATCGTCGCGAATGCGCGAAGCTGGTGGCGAACGTGTTGCGTGCCGTGATCACAGTGGATCCGACTTCGGCGCACACGCACAAGCGTTTCGAATGCCTCGGGAGGCATGCGTTGGTGCCGCAGTGACCCGAAATCGAACGAAACAGTCGGGGTCTACGGTAGCCGAACCTTTTCAAGTGCTTCGAGAGAGGTCTCAATACGACCCAACCCATGGGACAAACGAAGTCGGACGATGGTCGGAGGAAAATCGCATCATTTTGTTTTTCGTCCGACGCGTCGGATGCATACACGTTCTATAGTAGAATCCGACATCGGCCAACGAAGTCGGACGTCGGACGAAGTCGGGTCCACTGTGATCTGAGCCTAAAATATGAACCCTGTCTGAAATTTCGCCCGCTGTAGTCGTAGTCGTGAACGAACAGAATTCGCAGTGAAATTCAAATTCTAACGATAACGATCGATGCTGGTGGCGAATGCGTCGAAGGATCGAGTTGTAATCTCGACCCATATACGTATGGTAGAATCGGAGCGATCGCGATCACGGTTTCACGGTGAAGATTAGGCGAACGGAACGGATCTCGGTCCGATAGGCGACCTATCCGCTTATCAGATAACGCTTGGACTTCGATCGATCGTTCGGGGATCTTTCGCCGCACGATTTAGCCGAGCATGTGCATGCATTAGTACGTAGCGAGCTTTGTATTTTCGATATCTCCTCCATTACAATCAAGACTCACCATACACGCTTCTCTGTATATCACTCGCTTGAACCGTAGACAGCTGTAGAGTACTTTGTATGAACCCGGTCTGCTGGTTTTGTTTCTTTTTTCTTTTCTTTTTTTTTTTGTTGGTGTAAATAATGTATCATGATCGTTCGTAACTCGTAATATTTTGTGCGTGTGTAATATCTATATATATACATACTTAATCTCTCTGTGTGTCCAGTGCTGTATGACGTATAAGTAAAGGAATTGTAACCAGTCCGGTGGGTTTCTCCTTTTTGGTGGTGATGGTCTTGTAAGGCGTCGAGCAAGCATCTTTTGTAACATGGATTACACGCGGAGTAACGGCCGAGAAGTTTGACCGACTGCTTTCCTTTTTTTGAGTAACCGATGATAACGTAATCTATTTGGATCGTCGTCGAGCGACCTCGAGCCTGTCGACGTGCTTTCGAAATCCTACCGATTTCATTCGTCGTTGTGCAGCCGATCGATAATCGTGACTCGATCGTCGCTGTTTCGATCGGACAGGCCCGATGTCGCACGAGCAAGTTGATTAGTAATGTTTGGTAGTTTCGATATATTGACTCGTCGCGTAAGCGTGGCTCCTCGGGCTTTTGAATGCTCATGGTCGACGAGCGAAACCGCTTATGCGATCAGCTAATAGTTTGTGAGTATACGTGTGTCGTCCCGAGCCGTTGGAACTTCGCCGGGACATGGTAAACGCGTTCCAACGACTCGTCGCACTCTGTGGAACGATCTCCCGAAAACCTGGCCCGGAAATCGATGATTCCGATCGCATCTCGTTAGCGCGCACGTCGCGGGAAACAATCCCGGAACTGTTGTTTTACGAAAAAATTTCCTGTCTAGTCAAAATGGAAATTATTGGACTGTGGATTTTTGCTGAATTAATTATTAAAACGAACACATCTTTCTCTGTGAGAATAATTTCCACTAATATACGAGTTCCTCTGTTCCTATATTTTTTTTTTTCAATTGTTTTAAAAAGTCAGGAAATAGTACGAAGGTATTTTTAAATTCATTAATGATATCGCCGCATAAAATCCACGGTTTATCGATCAATTATAAAGAAGCAGCTGCAAATTTTTGCATTAAACGTTCCGCAATGAATAAATAAACAGGCCGGGGCCTATATCGAAGACCCAGTACCTATATCGAAATTCCAATTTGCGAATTCCGGCCAGACACCGGGAAGTTTGCGACCACAGTGCGTCGACGGCAGGTTTGGCGATCACTGGTGCACATGCTATGTCTGAACGGGAGATACGAAGACCGTCGAGGCACATTGTATCGTATAAAACGGATACAAGCAACCGTGGTGAATGCGTGATTTAACAAAAAAAAAAAAAGAAAAAATACAGAAATATATCAAATAACACTTTCCGCGCGTGCTTCTCACCGCTTTCTTGTACAGTGACCGACGACAAAAGAACGCGTTCCGATCCGTCGTTGTTCTATCGACCCGTGAACCGAACGATCATAAAACCGTGTGACGTGTTCTGCGCGCGTGGTTTGCGTGTGACTGCGTGCGTGCGTGGGTGCGTACGTCGACGACGCTTGTAAGTAACATTTCTGCGGCGATCCTCGCTCCGTGAAACGCCGCGCCAGAACCTCGAACGTTGAACGGACGTCGAATTCCCGCTCGGAAACGCCTAACTCATTCCCCTGTCCATGGAGCAAAAACCACTGATATCTGCATGAACGATATTCAACATGGTCGTTCGTTATAGCGAGCTGGGCTTTCTCGGATTTATACCCCTAACTGCCGAGGTGCAGTACCGGACACGTTAGGTTTCTTAAATCAATTGTTGTTCTTAAGCCAAAAGTGGTTTCAGGGATGTCGAGCACTCGTTCGATACTTTTGTAGGCTCGAAGGGTTTATCGAAATTGATACCTGTCTTCGTTCACTCTAGATGATTAAGCTACCGCGCATAGAGGCGGCGATACCAATCGAAAACACGAATGCAAAGAAACGGAATATGGAATGGGTACGAACATATAACAGTGTGAAATATGCAACTTTCGTTCTAAAAATTGTCAAAGTTTGATCGGTGTGCAAATAAAGAAAAATTGAAGAACCGAAGTCAGTACCTTGGCAGCGGAGGGACAATTTTTGGTCGAGAAATAATCGGGAATAAAGTCTAATAAACTGTGAAAGCTCGATAACAAGTATCGCGAAATGCCACCGAGAAAGCCATCTCGCTGAGTGAACCGCTCGAAAAAGACCGGTGAAGTCGCTGTATTTGTTCCACGGACGAAACGAGAGGCACACGACACATACTCTGTGTGCCGCAGTCAGAAAATCAGGGATTGTAACCCTAACTCGAATGGGATCGATTTACCCGTTACCCGTTAAAGTAACCCGGTTAAACCCACTACGACCTTGCGAATTAACACGATTTTTCGCGAACGAGTTTCCCAGACAGTCTATTTACAAGAATCGACCGAACAGCTTGCAATGCTATGACAAAATTATCTAGATCAAATGCAGAACATGAAGTTTTCGCTAAAATAATAAAGAAAAAACGAATGTCTATGCAGACAAATTTTTATCTTGCATAAAAATCCGTAATAATCGACCGATTAATAACAGTTGGTTATTTGGTAAAGAAATTTCCAGCTCGCGTTATAATCCGGTTAATTTCAGTATTAATAAATGAATACTCGGCGGCATTGATTTTACGACGATCATTTTGAAGCAATTTAATGCAACGCCGGTCATCGGTGACCCCCGGGGCGGCATTCGACGCGTTAACACCGACCAGCCGCATCTTAAAATCATAATTGTTTGAAAAGTTACGATCAATTCGAGAGAACTACTTTAAACGCCGCCGGGTCGGAAGGATTAAATCACGCGACACCCATAAAATGATGGTTATTGCGTGATTGTGTCGCTGGAATCGGCCCCACTCGTGCACCACGCTAATCAATATTTTACGTTTATCACTCCCGTGCCGTTTATTATACGTGCCGTGCTTTTTATATGAATATCGTTGGCCAATTCCAGCGACAGCTTAATCACGGCAACACTATCGTATTCCGACTGTCGCGCGTGGTACAAACGTGATTCCTCGGCAAAATTAATAAGCGAACGAGACTGTAATTACTGCCTCTCTATAAACGCTCCGCAGAGAGATAGAGAGAGAGAGAGAGAGAGAGAGAGCTCATATGGCTTCTAATATCATGTATAAACATACCCTTACGAGTTCTACAGCTCCCAATGAGTTAGCAATCGGTTACGATCCCTAGGTAGAACCAGGATTTCCCAAGAGAGAGAGAAAGAGAACGGTCCGGTATATTCGGGGCCCAGGTTGTACGATCAGAAACAGATCAACCTAGACGGTTGATCGGTCTCGGGCGAGGAGGATGCGTCGAGACGCCTTCGGGGCGCGCCTACTTGTAAGGCTAAGTAATCCTTTCTTTACTTAACCTTGCAACCCTCGATTTTCCAGTACCGTTTAAAGGGCCGCCACGCTACAACCCGAAACGACGGTCGGTGGCATTCGCCGGCACCTCGACGATGACGACGAGCTGCTCGGCCAGTAACTTGGGCACGCTGACCAGGATACCGTCCGCGGATCAACAGCACAGTTCTGGTGTAACCGGGATCGGTTCTGCCGGCTGCGGCAGCCTGACCAGAACGATCTCTGTGGAGCAGTACACGACGACCGGCGTGACCTCGGTCACGAGAGTACCGTCCGCGGAGCAATACGCCGTGGCGGCGGGTACGCTGACCAGAGTACCGTCCACGGAACAACAGTATCCATCCACCGGCACCTTGAACAGAGTACCGTCCGGCGAGCAATACGCGAGCCCGAGCCCGATCCCTCACGCGAGCTCGATGGCGACCGGTACCCTAGCCAGGATATCCTCCACCTCATCTTCGTCATCGTCCTCCTCGTCCTCCTCTTCGTCCACCTCCTCGTCCTCGTCGGCCGGGGAACAATACTCCGCGACTCTGCCGACCGGCACGCTAACCAGAGTACCGTCCACCGAGCAATACCCGACCGGTACGCTGACCAGAGTACCGTCCACCGAGCAGTACCCGAGCAGGACCACGCTGTCCTGCTCCGGAGGAGAGCAGTACGCGAGTACAGTCGCGAGGACACCGAAGGACTCGCCCCGACCTACCATCCGCCGTGTACCGTCCATCGACCCAACCAGAACAGACCTACAGAGAATACCGTCCGAGCAGCACGTACCCGCCAGACAGGCCGACCAGAACGGCCATCGGATCCCGTCGGACTACCAGAGCCCCAATTCCATGAGGGACCCGAACGCGAGGTAAGCATAAACTGTCTTTGCGAACCCTGCCTAACCAGCTCGGCTGTGACACACCGCCGGTAAAATCGACGCGACGGTATTATTATATTCGTCGACTACCCGCCACCGATCTGTCTTGACTCGACGTCCGGTTTCCAGTACCCGGCCTCGTACGCGCTCTTGTTACGCCGGAGTGCTTTGCGCGGATGCTAGTCGACCTTTCAGCTCGTTCACGATGAGCGGACGGTGAAACGACCGAGATTAAACGTTGTTCGTCGATTCTTCAACAAGAATCACAAGTTCTCCCCAATCTCATTTTCGTCGTTCGCTCATCGACTACGAGGAAAATGTAGACTAGCATACCTACGCGAACGTCCGGTGTACTGGTTCGACTAATTTTTCGATTCACCTCGCCGAGCATACCGAAAACGAAATATCGCATCCTCTTCGAACGAATCTCCTCGTTTCCGTCTCGCGTGGCGGTTAGGCTCGTCGGAGGCACCAGGACGCAACCGAGAGTGGATCCTCCTTGGAATCGACTCTCGCGCAGCAGCTGTTCCCGATCAAAATTTTTTGAAAAGTACTAGCTCTTCGGTCCGAATTCGGCCATCGATTGCATTTTTATCGAAGCAAAATCTTCGAAACGTAGTTCGTGGAGACGTAAACCCTTTGCACTCGAGTGGGAGCGTAAATCTGGTCGGCAACTCGCACGTCACCATCGAGAGGACCAAGATTGCTGGCAATGATGGTACTTGCAAGATGTCTTGGGGTCTGTTGGGAATAAAGTTACGCGCTAAAATTCAAATAGAGAGCACTTACTTCTGTAAATGCTAAATAAATAAATTCATTGAATACCTCGGGAAAATCTCCGAGTGCAAAGAGTTGATGTAGTCGGGTAAAGAGACTGTCCCATCTTTGAGAAATATGTTTGAAAAGGTTGACAAATTCGTCGGAACTTGAGAGTCTTTAGGGCGACTTAAAGAAGATGCTTAAGAAGTCCTTGAAAATCCGGGCCCACCTGCCGACGGTAAATTAAGATCGATCAAAAGACGACTGTGCCACGAGTGTACTTCAACGCGACGATATAGCGAAGCAACGAGCCCAACAGTAGTTGGAGTACCGTGTCTCCGCCGCTTCAAACAGCTTCAAACTTTCTCAAACTTGGAACAGAAATCGTCACCGCAATTTTACCATCCTCTCGACCAATTTCAAGCTGGTATTTCCTAAACGGTTTATAGTCCATCCGTCGTAACTTGTGGACGCAATCGCTGGGATCGTATTTAATCAAGTTTGACGATTTTGAAGTATAAATGACGCGTTTCGGAAATCCCAGCCTGACACTTTGCTATATCGTCTCTGCGAGGTATACGGAAATTATGGCTGCGGTCCGAGTCCTCCATCGAGTCAGACCGCTACCCGAGCGTGTCCAAAGCGAGAGACCTTCCGGTACGAAAGGGTTGCAGTGTTCGCGCGTGCCCGCCCGCGATCAATTCGCGAATGGAACGTGTTTCGGGACTGAACCGGCCTAACGCGTTGAAGCAAAGACAATTTACGCTGATCTCGTGAGATTTGTCGAGCGAACAGCCAACCACGAGAAAAGGCGTGAAAGAAAGAACGAGAGAGAGAGAGAGAGAGAGAGAGCGAGAGAGAGAGAGAGAGAGAGAACGCGCGCGGAGTTTCGACGGTCTATATACGTGGTTCCGCTCCCATTTCAAGATTACCAGCCGCCACCGCCGCGGAGAACTATCAGAACATAAGAATGGAGGGGCTGACCAGGCTGCAAGAACACCGGCTCGAGCTGCAACAGCGTCTCGACATGCACAGAACGATGGAGATGCCGCCGTCGCCGTCACCGAGCAGCAGAAGTCTAGCTCCTTTCAGCTCGGCTAGCTCGAGCCTGTCCGAAGGCAGCAATCAACCGTCCGGCGAAGATTCCGCCAGCATCGTCACAGGTATAGAAAACAGGTTTATTTTCTACAAAATTTCTCTCCTCCGTCGGGTGAGACAAAACAAAAAAAGTTAAAAAAAAAGAGAGAAACACACGTACACAGCGAGACGAAGAAGAAGACGCCGAAGAGACGCAAAAGCTCCACCGAAGATCTCCGTGATCTTCGAAGATCTCCTCGCGCGTTTCGCAATCGCGCAAGGATAAAAAATCGACGGATATGTGAAAGAGAGAGAGAGAGAGAGAGAGAGAGAGAGAGAAAGAATGAGAGAAAGAGAGAGGAAGAGTAATTTTGCGTGTTTGGCATGAGACTCGTACGTCGAACCATCACCATCAGAAGCCAGGCCAACGTTCGCGCGAAAACCTCGCGGCTTCTTAACGATCCTCCACCCGTAGCCTGTCTTAGCGGATGCAACATCAGCAACCTAGACTCCCGGACCGTGCGGAGACGGGTTCCTTTTTCTTTGTTCCTTGGTTGTTTCTCGTTGGCTTCGTTAGCGTGTTAAGGTAGCCTAGCGTTGCATGACGTTCACCGCTCTAAGACGATGCGATTCCTCGATCGACCAGATGATGGCACAACCGTCTCTCAAGCCTGCCTCTCGCGTGAATTTCTAGACAAGAGTCTCGGCGATACAGCCTCCGACGTGATCAGCGACAGTTCCGGAGTAGGAACCTCCCAGTCTGATACCACCAACTCGCTCTCGATCCCAGGGACCACCGTCGTTTGCGTCGAGAGCTACAACAGCGGCATCCTGGGACACCTGAGCATCAATCAAGGGGACATCCTCGAAGGTACTGCCACGAACGATCGATACCCGACGAGACGCGACCCACGATTGCTACCGTCCCTGACAGAAACTGTTCGATCTGACGTGTTGCGCTCTGTTCCACGTTCTAGCATTCGTTTCATACGCCAAACAATCGGCTGTAATCCCTTTGCCATGTCATTGTCTACGTAGCCACGATGATGGAAACGTAGATGAAAACGGAGAGACCTTGGAACAGGGGCAGCGATATCGGAGCAACTCTATAAAATATAAAACCAATGTACTAACCACCGGAATGTAACGACGTGAACACATGACGAAAGAAAAATTTGTAACCCTCGGCAAAATCTATGACGACAGAGCTGGTCTGAAAAACGAAATTGTTAAAAAATAAAAACGTGATGGTCCTTGATCCTCCATGGCGACGGCCTCCCCTGATCAGCGTTAACGTTCTCACCACCTCTGTACAATCGTGTAAATAAACAGTTTCACTCGTCCATTCATATCATACAAATCACACGGAACGACTTCATCTTAATTAAATCTTTCTTTGCTACGTGTTCGTCCAAAGCACATGGTTCAGATACTCTTTTTGCTCAGGGTCGGTATTGGGTTTGTGCGCAACGTCCCATCAGTGTGGTGCTCGTGTTCCGTATACATACACCGTAGTAGATTGTGAGCGTTTAAAATTTTTGTTCTGATCGCAATCGTGTGGTTTTTGCTTTTTTACTTTGAACAGTGACGGGCGCTACAGATTGCGGTCTGCTCGAGGGTGTCCTCCGGGGACAGGGTACAGGTCTGTTCCCCGCTCACTGCGTGCAGGAAGTTAGGCTACGACACACTAACATCCCGTTGGGCCCGCAGCCTGCCAGCCAAGGACGCAATAGGGTACTGGGACGCAGAGAGTCGCAGCATAAGTATTTCGCGACCGCCCCCAGGCTGAAGAAACCGTGAGTAACTCCTGTCTTACCCCTGACCGAACAACTCTGAATCCGATACACTAGAACCTCGATTATCCGAACTGAATAGATTCGATCTTAATCGATTCGCACAATAGTATTGCACATCTTGGATCAAGCTAACTGCACGCGAAGCGTGCTGGGATAACAGTGACGTCAGATACCGAAGAATCGGATAATCGATATCCTGCTGTACATATGCATATACAGAACATAAGTTCCCGTTCGAAATCGTGCAGTTGTGTCTGTCAGCTCTATTATACATATGTATAATACGATTCGTTTTATCTCGTTTTTGCATTACGGTTTCTAACGTGGTATTTCTAACGGGGAGACGCAGACGCAGCGCGCGATTCGTCCGTGACAGTCGTAACCGTAGAAATTTCAATCAAATCGAGCGACTGCTAATTTCCTGGAGCATCGGTCGCCCCGAGTGCCTAACGGGTGCGCGCCGTTTCTGCACGGCAACACCGTTATTCAATCTAACATACAACGCGTTTCCAGAGTGACGTCGGAGCCTCGCACCGTGGTACTGCACCGTTCGAGAAAAGGTTTCGGGTTTGTGCTGCGAGGTGCCAAGGCGACCTCGCCTTTGATGGAGCTGACGCCGTCGGCCAGGTACCCCGCCTTACAGTACCTGGACGACGTCGATCAAGGAGGAGTGGCCGATCTGGCTGGTCTACGCAAAGGAGACTTCCTCATTCAAGTATATATTCAATTGCCAATTATGGTAGAGCGTTTTCCCGTTGTTCAGTTGTTGAGGCTTTCTTCTTGCGGGTAACGCGAAATTCTGCCAACTGGACAACACGAAAACGATCTATAGAGCAACTCTGTTGCGCGTCTCGTAATACGCGATGCCTGCTCTCCGTTTTCCAGATCAACGGCGAGGACGTGACAACGGCTTCCCACGAGCACGTGGTCGATCTAATCCGGAAGTCCGGCGAGCTGGTCAGGATGACCGTGGTCTCGCCGGTGATCAGCCTACCGAATTCGCAATCGGCAGCCATTTTGCCAACTAGTCAACCCATTCAGAGACAGTACGCGACATTGCCGCGTAAAGGTAACAACAACGTGGTGATCGGCGGCACTCTTGGAAGATCGCCGGCGCCCATGCCACCCCGAAGAGATCCGAAGACGACGCTCAGCGTTGGCCGGGCGCGGGCCAGATCGATGGTCGCAGGATTAGGTATGGGAAGAAGGCTCTCCCCGACAGATTTGACAAACCACAACTCCACGAACCTACTGTCCGCGCCTCACAAGCTGTGTCACCGGATTAAGACTTGCCCCCCATTCTACCTTTCCCCTTTCATGACTTTCATGACAATTGTATTTATGTGGATAAATTCTCTTAACACTAAACCTACCACTGCCGACCAAATGACTTGTTTTCTATTTTTCATTTCACAATTATTGAAATTACGAAGTTACTTAAATAAACACATTTTTTTATCAAAGCACACATTGAAATAAAAATCGCACGAAATCTCCATAAATAGAGTCTTGTCATTTTTATAAGATAGAACTTTTCATTATATTATAAGATTAAATTTTTCAATCTACAATTATTCAAATTGCGAAGTTACTTAAATAAAAAAATTAATTCTTTTATCAAAGCACATATTGAAATAATAATTGCACGAAATCTTATCGCTTTCATAAGGTAAAACATTTTAATCGCATTTTCTGCTCGGTAGGTTTAGCGTTAATATTCATATTAATATTTATATTAGGTTTAATGCAATTTCTGTTGTTTGGGCGTAACGGGATTGTTATCGTTATCTGCAGAAGGCGGCGGGGAGAGGGACGATCGCGACGAGATTACGTCGACAGGGGCGAAATCGAGTAGCGCGGAGTCGATACACCTTCCTCAACAGCCGTCTACCGGGCCGAACACCGGGCAGAACACGCCGGTGCAACCTCGAACGGCCAGCATCCGATCGCGACCGACCTCCAGCAGAATCACTGCCGCGGAACTGGAGGTACCGAGAGAGAGGCACGAAGCACGGATCGGTTGCTCGATCGCGAACCACGCGCTTCTTGTTCCTCCTTTGAATGGCAACTGCACGAACGACACACACACCGAGGCTTCTTCAAGCTTTGTCCTTACTTTCTTCCAGGAACTATTTCAGCGGCAGCAAGGTAGCGCCAGTGGTCAGTACAGCTCGTCCATGATGAGCTCTCACTTTCAGACTGGTCAAGCTACCAAGTCGCATCCATCCTCGCCTGCTAAGACCGGCAGGGTATACGCGAGCGTAGCGGAAATGAAACGCAAAGGCAAAGTAAGAACACAAGAGAACACCTCACACACCTCACACCCCCACCACCACGATCACGCTCGAAATACTCGATTCTCGGTGTACGGTTATGTCTCGATACATGTCGAAACTGCGGGACCAAAGCATCAATTGCATCTCGTATACACGCGTTTTGATAATGAAGCGTTGAAACGGAGGTTCGGATAATCGAGGGTTCACAAACATCGTCGATTAAACGAGTTGTTCAAGTGTTTGGTATTATTTTAATTATAAATCTGTGGAAATTGTGTCGATAAAAGTTTGGTGAAAAAAGTAATTGAAAATTAAAATATATCGAGACATCATTGTACACCTGTACTATTTATATCTACATTTTCTGGTCTGCCTGAACTAGATCTCCGGCGACCCCGTTCGCCACGGTATCCGCAGAATTCAAGCGTAGATTGGTGTAATAGCTGTAGAGTTTGAGCTAATGTTACCAGTTATCAACAGTCTTTGGTTTTACTAATTATTCTTTTGGGTAGACTGCGCCTCTTTGGGTCGGGCTCCCCTCGCTCGGGACTTCTGTCGATTAACCACCTTTGGCCTGGTGCTCATTTACTTCGACAGAGTTCACCGATGGTGACCGATGGCGCCGCGGAAATTTATGCAAACTCGCGCGACCGTAGACAATTTCGTTGACTACCTCGTCTATGAGCTCGTCCATGTAAATCGTTCGTGTACCTTTAAAGATTCATTTTTAAGCGAGTCGTTCGTGGACAAGAACTAGCAGAGCCTGTGACCTTGACCCTGTAGTATTTTTCCGATTAAATAGAACTACTCGGACTTTATGGCGTTTATAGAGGTGCTGGTTTACACGTTATCTTAAAATTAGAAGTGAATTTAATTTTTTAAAAGAATACGCACAATATCATCCCCGTAAACGAAAGACAAGACCCAATCGAGTGAAATAATTTCGAAGCCAGTTTGTTAGGGAAGCGATTAAAGAAACCCGTGGCTCAAAGAAGAGGTATAAAAGTCCGCGGTCTAAACGACAACTAATAAAGCTCCGTGATTATGCATGCTCCGGGGTGATGGTGGCTGTTTTCACGCATGTGTGTTGTAGTTTTCTCGCAAGCCGGCACGAGTGTACGGCAAGGGGCGTTCCTGGTACGAGAGAGACAACGAGGACGACTTATATTACTGATCGAAAATACTTTGTTTCTAGCGCGTCCGTGACTTGCATGATTCCAGGTGACTAAGTCATTTGCTAATGAAAATCCGATGCTCGAAAGGGCATCGGGTATCTCTCACCTTCGGCTTTATGAACACGCCTCGCAGAAACTAACGATGTGTACCCGTGTAACGAACATTGTAATTACTTTGCTTTCGCTTTTTTTTTGCGTGACCGTGCTGTTTCACAACCGCACCTGCATCTGTAACTGCAAAACGCCCGCAAAACGAGGCTCTGAACGCTTCGACGGTACGACTGGTCTTGCAATCTCACTACTGCCTCGCGAAACCTCGAGACACCTGAGCTTTCGTCCTCGGATGTAACGCGATGTAGATCCCTACACCTGCTGCGCCTCGAGGATCCCTAGATCGCATCTGGAAGGGCCGAGAATTTTCATTCATTCGATCTAATTTATTTTTAATATCAAAATAATATCAAATATCAAAATTTATTTTTAATTGGTCTTCTAATTAGAATTTGTTACAAGACATTTAGAACTCTTTTAGAAAAAATACACCCTCCCATATAAATTAATGCACCTGCTATTGCGTCAAATAAAATCGAAATTTTCTTGGTGTGTGCGTTACGTGTCGGCCCTTCCCGGTGTGCAAGCCCCCTTAAACAAACGGGACACCATTCTCCTTCTACGAGTCCCAGTGTTTCGTAATTACACGCGGTTTCGAAGTATATATTTATAGAGATTAATGCGCGTATTCGTATTGGTACGTGACGGTGAATCAGAATATGCTAACACGTTCACCGGCGCAGTTGTTTGACAAGACTACCTCAACCGTGTCGACTTGAGAAGTGTTGGGCTGAGTCACGAATAACTTCCGCTTTCCTTTTTTAATTAATGTCGGTCCAAGGCATTGCGTACGCCATTAATCTACTGTACAAATCTATGTATACTATCATCGCGCAGAAACATCGGAATAACCGCGATGGCTCTTTAGACTCGACATTTAACACGTGAACTGCCAAACGGGCACCGATCAAGCTAGAAAATCAATTTCTATTACAATCTATTAGGCTTCGTTAAGATAGCAAGACCTCGTTAAGTGCTGCAAGAAGCGAGCAAGTTATGAAAATAATTGCTATAGTAAATCTGAAACTGTTCCGATTTTGCGCGACTTTTATGATCGGAGTGTATCTTGACAGTGAACGGGTTAATATCGAGTTTGATTAGCGCGCAGTTCATTCGTTTCCCGAGTACTGCAATTTTCACGGGGGCTGTCATTAATTTCCCAATTCCTATAATCGTGATTATTTACGACTCAATCACGCCACTATAATTCCGTCGAGTAATATCGCGTTTAGCGCGATGGTCATTCACGAGTGACATTACCCTTCCGCATCTGGTCCGCAAACGACTTTCTATTGCCACGTATTCGATTAAATCAAACTTTATTAGAACACGGAACAGTTGAGAATCGACGGACTTTATAGTGGCAATGAACGCGTTAACCATCAATACTGTTTAATTCTTCCTTAACGACCTTCAGCTACGTTTCTATGAAAACTATTGTCAGCTATAATAGCTATGGGAGCAGTGATGAGAGCAGCGATAAAAATTGATCGTCCGCTAAGCGTCGCTCTGCGTCTAAACTCTTCCATTATAAAACAATAGAATGCATTCCTATGTTTTACTCTCGTCATCGCTCTGATGGTTTATCGCTGGCATAAACGGACCCAGTAGAAACCCATTCTAATCGTTCATAATGGACTAGCGCTCTCGCATCGAAGCAACTGTCGGAGCAGCGCTCAACGCTTTGAGTGGTCTTGGAAAATCAACTAAACCCGATAGATTATCGTAAAAATTAATTTTCAAATCTATTCGAACAACTCTAACGTCTCCAATTTCCGATAGACGTGACGCTCGAAGCGATCACCGAACGAAGATCAGCTTTTGTCGCGGCTTAGACATAAAACTACATACTATTTTAGATCCAGGGCAAAGGAATAAATAGTCTTCAGCGAATAGTCCGCTTCTTTCTCCGCTTTTCGTATCGATCGTTTAAAATCGTAGTGCTAGTCGAGCTGTTGTCTTCGTGAACGCTGATAACGTCGACAGCTGATCGTCCACGCCTATTCAACCGGTCGTCTATTTCCAGTCAAACTCGAGAGTACGTTTCTTCGGGGGCCTGGGCGGCGGTTCCGACCTCCACAGAGATTTCCACAGCACGCCGGACCTGAACGTGCAGGTGCAGTCGTCTATACTGGCTCCGAAGGGGCATAGGAGCCAGGAGGACGTGAACGCTATGAACGGCAGAAACGGACTTCCACCTCCGAACCATCCTCCACCACCACCGCCGGTTGGACAGGTAGTCAAGGTGAACGTGGGCGCGAACGTGCCGGACGTGGTCACGCCGGCTTCAGTCTACGACAACATGGCCCACATACAGCAAGTCAAAGGTAACAGCCGTTCTCCGTAACTGTCCCGGAAGCGACATTTATCCGGGACTCGATACACGCGGTCTCGCGAATTTGCCTGATCGTTGATTTGTACTCGCAGAGCTGGCAGCCGCGACGGCAGAAGGTGGCTACGGCGTGATGTCAAGCTTCCGGCCGTCGAACAGCGCGAAACTGTACGCATCTCCGGAGGACATGAAGACAGTGGGCTACCGTTCCCGCAGTTTGCCAGCGCACACGACGCGCTGCCACGTGCGAAAGTCCCACAGCCTGCGCACGCCGAACAACACGACGTTCAAGCCTCTGAACAACCAGCAGGCGGCGAACAACAACACGGTCGCGAGCAACAACCAGGTGAACAGCAGCCAGTCGGCGAACAACCAGTACGCGCAGCCGTTGAAGACGAACAGGAGCCACAGCACGGCCGGCATCAGGGAGAGGAAGAAGAAGGGCGTGGCGACTAGCGCGTCGATCACGAACCTGTCTTCGTTGGCGAACAACAACAATAACAACAACAACAACAACACCGGTGCGAATGTACCGGCATCGGCGCCACCGATCCCGGAGCCGGATTACAGCCTATCGGAGTCCGAGAACGACGAAGGCGAGGAGGAGACGGACGACGACGGCGAGTCGGAGATCGCGAAGGAGCTGGAGAAGGCGGCCGCGAGGGAGAAGCTGGAGTCAACCAGGGAAACGTCGGGCAACTCGAACACTTCGGGCTCGAGCTCGTCGGGCAGCAGCTCGCTGCCACACTCGTTCAGCGTCGACGAGATTCAGAAGGTGCGGACGCAGCTGAAGTCCTCCAAGAGCCATCCGAACGATTTCCTGCTGCAGCAGACCGGCTCGCTGGCCGAGGACGGCGACAACAGTTCGAGCGGGGTCAGCTCTGACCAGGATGTCCCCGTGGGCCCGCCGACAGGTTTCGACGACACCGCAGCGAGGAACCTGGCGAACGAGGCTAACCAACAGCATTCGGCAACCGTGCTCACGGTCTCCGGCTCCGACAAGGAGCCGAACCCGAAGAGGACCAGCTACGGCGGTAGCGGACTGCTGACCAGACACGCGGTCAGTCTAGCTCAGCTGCCGCCTCCCATAGAGGCCGACGCCGAGGAACAAAGCAACGATCTTTTCGTGCCACCGCCGCCAGAGTTCAACGCGGGCACCTCCGCCGGAAACGCTGATGAGATCGTGTTCGCACCGCCGCCACAGTTCTGCGACAACAAGCAACAGTCTGCCCAGCCGTCTCAGCAACAGCAGAACCGGGTCAAGATCATCGGCGCGATACCGAAAGTTACCAACAGCCAGGTGAAGGCTTCCGGCGGACGGTTGCACAACCAGTGAACGATGATCCCGACTGTCGTCGAGGCACGTGATCGTGCGCCACGATCGCCAGAGTCAATTTAATCTCTTCGTATATTTAACCTAATCCTCCTCCATCCGGGGTTGACGCGCGATCCGGATTGCAGCCGCGTCTCCTAAACATGGTCGCGGTCGGAGATCGATCGTGACGACGACGGGAACGCGTTTGCACGCGCGCATAGTGCATTCCGTGGATATTTCCGCTTGACGCTGATGAACGATCAAGCTTTATCGCGACCTCTTCGCAGTGTGACGAATCGTGACAGCCTTCCGGTAGAATGCTTACTAAATTCTATAGAGTGTAAAGTGAGTGGGCGGCTTCACGGAATTTAGTGCGTCAACCCTTGGATCACGGGTCCAATTTGACCCAGGGCTTCGGTGACATTAGCAAACCACTCAGCTCCTGGTGATACATTTCAGTTTGGGAGCTGTTTTATCGAGTCTACGTAAAGTACATTTGAAACTACGTTGACGAAGACGTTGATGAAAAGACTGAGGATCTTTATGTTATCATGCAAAGTTTGTAGATAGTTTATTTCTTTATTGAACGGTCTTACCAAGTTGAACCAGTTTGTTTAAATTCTTTATAAAATTGTACCGGTTTGCGCTAACTTTATAAGTGTTTACCTGTACAATTATTACCGGACCGTTCTCCAAGGGTTGATATAACAGATCGAAGAAAGTTCACACTAATTAGATCGATTCACTTACAAAATCATGCTACCGATACGTTCGAAATAACTTCAGTCCAGGAAATCTTTTAATGCACTGTGCGCGCACCCACACGTACACACATACACACGCGCACGCACACTCATGGACACGCGCATACGTAGACAGACACGCGTACAGACACACGATTTTTGCAATAAATTTTTCACCGAATCAAACGATAAAGCGTTCCCGCCGCCGAGGGTGTTTTGTAAGGCGCGAAAGCGCGCGATTTATCCGCGTGCGGATCGAGCGACCGAACAACGTTTGTGTCATTCGGTCGCGAGTCCGCGATAGCGGAGCATAAATAACGCTGTCTAGCAAATTTGAACTTTTCTTTTGCGTTCTGATGACCAACGGCCAATTTTTCCAGGTTTTCGTATGCCAGATCGATTTTCGTCTTTGCGAATTTTTTGGGCTCGAACCGTAAAAGCTACACGAATGATTCCTGCGTAGATCGATGTAGACTCTCTCGAATACGTCAATATTTTTTAAATTTGAATCATAACCAACCGAATATTTTTAAACGATATCCTAAGCGAGCGATGTCGCGGTATTTAATTTTGTAGGGACAGTCCTTTTAAACGTGGTAATTTTTCGTCTTAGCTAGAACGATTCTGTGGACTCCCTCGAATGTAACAATATTTTTCTTTTCTCTTTCTTTCGAGGAAATCGGTCTCGCGCATAAAAATCCCAAAGAATCGCCCGTTGGTTTCCAGACTGTGAAAATAGTGTTGGGCAGTGAATTCAGCGAGTTTTTACCGTAAAACGTAGTAGAATACGAACCGCACGAGGCCGCAGAGCGCGATTATTCGAAGAGAGGGAGCCTCCCGTTAGCCGTCTCGCGGATCGGCCTAAAGGGTTGATCGGGAGGTTGAACCAGAAAGCGGCGCGCCGTAGCTCGTAATTAGAGAGGGAGAACAGGTGTGAAAGTACGATGTTCTTGTGCGTGTAGCCGGTCATCCCGGCAAGCGAGTGTGTAGCGCGTATCGGGTTTGTTTTTTCATGTTTCTATCGAGATACCGACGCGTGTTTAATACTTTTACACGTAACGATCCTTCCACCATCCCGAGAAGCCATCCGAAGAGTTTCCCGCAGCGAAAGATACATAGCTATACACTAATTTCCCGACGTCTCCGATGCGCGCATCGAAATACCAGATTCACGATTTGCCAAAATACTTTCACACGCGATAATACAGACACACGTACACACGCACGCAAAATAATTTTGCCATATGATTCGAAGTTCGAACGGGGCTAAAGAAGTTTAACGATAATTGTTTTCACACACGATTTGGTATTTCGGGAGAGCGACTCGATGCGACTCGAAGGTGCCGATCGGTTTTCCATTAGCCAGCAAACAAAGACAAAAAAGAAAAAGAGAAAAAACGCGCGTGGTTCTGTTCGATTCTGTTTCTCTGTCCCTCTATTTCTATCTCTATCTCTATCTCTATCTCTCGTGTCTAGACACTGCTCAAGAGCCTAATTACAAAGTTCTACTCGCAAAGTCATTAGAGATTGTTTCTAGTTTGTAATAACGAGTAAATAGCGCAACGACGAGTATGAATTTATCAGTAAGCTCGTAATCGCGTTAATAGAGGACGCACTGTACTACTACGTTAACGCACCAACATTATTCAGCTTGTAAGATAGAAATCGTATTCCTTCCATTTCGAGAATCGGGCTCCCGGGAGCCGCGAGACGCGACGCGGACGCGATTCTCGCGAACGAACGCCGGACTGATTAGCGATCTCTCGCGGTCTAATTACCGCGATCGCCCGTTGTGGCACCTGAAGGAGAAGCGCGCGCGCGCGCGCATTCGTGTCAACAACCCACGTTCGTTCGCAGCTGGAATTCGCGTCCGCGAAAGAAGCGAGAGAAATTAACAGATTCGTTCCCTGCCCCCCGCCCCTTCCTCGCCCCCACCCCAAACCAACTCACAGCCGGTAACCGTGTTTATTTGATTCCTTTTGTATATAGTGTACGATTCGTCGCCGCGACGATTCCGATAAATCGAGGAGGCTGTCGACGGGTCGATCGAACGACGAGGAACGGTCTCGCGGTTCTCGGCGACAGTGCTACATACTGTATATACCGGACACAACATTGCTATGTATTTGACTAATCTGTAAACGACGGGAACGATTGCTGTCGTCATCACAAAACATTTACGATCACCGCGAACATAGATTCTAAGCGATTCATCCGTGAAAGTACGGGGAGCAAAAGTGAACGAGAGGAAATGAAAAAAAAAAGAAAGAACACGACGTCCTTCCTGGTTTATTGTTTCTATGCCTTTTCAAGTTTAAATAGAAAAATAAAAAACGAAGCAGACAAACGGACAAACGAGAACGACGAAAAAAAAATGGAGAAAAATATAAAAAAGAAACGTAACGAAAGGCGACTGAGGAAGATGATGAGAATGCATATTCATATACAGACACAGCGAAGTAACGATATAATTAAATGCAACGCCGCGGTCGCCGCTCGGTTGAAAAAAAGGGTCGCGCGATCGGAGCGAACAGTTTCCGAGTCGAAGGGAATCATTATAAAGATAAGTATTGAATGTTCCTTAGATATTTTATTGTTTGTTTTACGATCGATAGAACGCGGAGGATCGCCGCCGCCGACGCGTGTGTATATCGGTTTTCAAAGTAAGAAAGAAAGAAAGAACGAAAAGAAGAGCAACACCCGGTGTGAAGATGAAGACGACGACGAAGAAGAAGGAGCGCGAACGCGATGCTCGAAGAGTATGCGACGAAGAAAGAGAACTTTGATGATCGACTGGTTGATTCGGGTCAGTAAAGCAATATTGTACGCATTACATACGGCTCGTGTAATAATAAACCGTTTCAGAATAGAATTCTATCTTTGTTTGCGATCTCGACGAACGGTCTCTCTCTCTCTCTCTCTCTCTCTCTCTCTCTCTCTCTCACACACACACACACACTGTCTCACTCTTTCTCTCTTGGATTGTCATCGGTTTGTTGCTGATTTACGCGTGCACGTTTTCCGCGACCGATTGTCGTGCGTTTTTCGACACACACACAGACACTAACACACACGCACAGTATGCACACAATCGCGTACAGTACCTATTCAAATGCGAACCAGGAGGAAAACGAGCGACGATACCTATAGTTAACTACATTCCTGCCAAAAGTAATTATAGTAGCGTATTAATGTATCAAAATTATTGGGACAGCCGGCGATGCACGCGTTTCAGAAGAAAAATCGTTTCCGTACACGCTCCGTGACGCATCCGATCTCGAAATCTATTTCTTCCCTGTCGCTTTAACCGAGCAAAATCGAAAATCTGACCGAACTACAGGGCGACCCAAATCACACGATACTCGTCTGCTGTACTGCCGATATTTCGTTGAACTTATTAACGAATTACATGCGGAAGACAGCTCTGTGCAACAGACATTTTGCTTCCGAGCAGCCTGCAGTCTTGTAGACTTTGAAATCTACAAGATACCGCTGAGAAAACCAAATGTCTGTTGGACAATGTCGATTCGACAGTTAAAATTTCATTCGTCGAAAACGAAGATCCTCTTATCGGAAAATCTGCTCTGCGTTGTCTGTTGTTTCTCGGACAGTTGGCCCGTGTGCTTTGAGCCGCACTGTACCGCGCGAATTTCAAACGCTTCGAAGCATTGTTCGACGTGCAGTTCGATTTTGCGGCCGAGGAACGTTCGTCTCGGGCGAGACGAGATAGTAGAATGTTTTATACCATATAGCTGGCTCGAAAAGAAAAGTTTCGCGTAGCTGCACCTGCATTCAGTGATTTCATCCGGAACGGGGGCGCTGCGCGCGACGCAGATTAGAAGATTTTCAAGCGTACCGGACGGAACTGAGTGAATTTATAAAGTTACACGACGACGGATAGCTTTGAATAAAACAAGAAAAAAAAATGAAAATCATTCGTTACACACTTTTGAATCCCGGTCTCCGGTGCAGCGGACTTTGAACGGATTCTACGTTGTCGTATGGTACGAATGTTTCTTTTTTCTATTCCCGTTTATTTATTTTCGAAAAGAGCTACAAAACCCGTCCCAGCCTCCCTTGAGTCGCTGTTATACGCGCGTTCACTACCATGTCAGATTGGTACACAAAACATACACATACATCGTTGTTCGGGGGCGTCAAATGTAACTCATTCGTCACTCAGACTGAACCTCTGAAATTTCCGATTTTTCTTTCCGTTTATTTTTCTTTCGTTTCTCGGATATCCTTGTACACAGAGAGATATACATAAACAGACACACACATAGACACACGTTTTAGTCATCGCTCGACGTTCAACGCATCTCCTTTCATTCTTAGTTACTATTATAGTATCATCATCCTGCGATTATCGTTAGTACCTTTTGTACTATAATTACTGTATCACGAGTTGCAAGATACGTGCAATTTTTCGACGATAAATAATAACCGATCATGTTCAAATAACGACGGCATAATTTACTCTACACGATGGTCCCTTCTCATTGCTTCAGATTCCCTTGCTCCATATCATCCCAGTTAATATTTGACGGTGTATCGACTAATTAATCAACTAGCATAAACTAATACGTTCTTTGAGCTTTAATTTCACACCTCAGAAGTTTCTGAATGTTCACGTGAAAGTATAAAAAAAATAATTTTCTTGGCACCGTGTTTTATTTGAATAGTGCGACATAAGACATTCTATAGTATGTGGGAAATATTCTCGAATATATCCATCTTCGCACTTATAGCTCCGTTAAAATCAATTATGTAACTATTACCACAGACGAGATATACGGATACACCTATCATCCAATGCATTTTTTTGTCACACGTTTTTGGGGTCACGTAACCCCATTACCATTTTAGTGTCACATCCTGTATTACCAACTGGAACTGAAATACACTGACAGCGTTCTTAACGGTAGGAATTAAAATTAAACATAGCTATACTGCAGTCCCGCGAAGATATAAAATATTGTTATCTAAAATGCCCCAACGATTTATATATTCTGAAATATCAACATCACTAAAAGTTCCGCCTCTACCTAAATAGTACATTTGCTCGAGATCTACGTAAGACTGCGTCAATGGTGTACGTAAATGGACTTATAGTATCGTTGGTAATGAATAAACGTAGAATGCTGACATTACTCATTCCATAATTGCTTGGAACACAATTACTTTTTACTGAAGAATGTCATAACGCTCTTATTGTCATTGAATCAGACGGAACGTGACATTGCAAAATGTTAAAGAAGGGAATAGGTTTGAAATAATCATGGATATTAATTTACAAGATCTTTATTGAAAATCATTCAATACATTTGTTCTTACATCTACCATGTCTTACATTCTAGGATACAATATTAACAAAAATTCTAAGTGTGCAGCTATTAGCTCGATATTATCCACTATTTGTA